>JAHWFP010034302.1:0-17269 GCA_023313725.1 Lithobius niger | reverse complement strand
TGCACCCTTTCACTACTCTTCAAGGGGGATTGTTGCCTGAACTAGCCGAGTCTAAATAATGCAACAATGAAAAATAAACTATGATGAGATGGAAAAATTAGCAAATAAATTTGAGCGAGGGGTGCCAACTGTGGTCTCCACCGGAAAGCTGTAGTGACTTCACAAGATCAGCGGAGATGTTCGGCCCGAAGGGCTCCAGCTAGTGCTTCAGAAGTTTTGTAACACGATAGGCGCTCTACTCAATGAACTAGTGAGGCAAAAATTGACACAAAGACCTCTTTAAAACAAAAAGTGAGGAGAGCTAACATGAATATTATTTACGCCGATTGTAAAAACACTACACCTACGATTCTACTGCAAGAAAAAGACTCGTGGATGGATCGGAGAGAGAATTAATATCTACACTATTTTTTCCAATATGCTAGGGAGTCGAGCAGTAGTTTGCTGAACTCTACTAGATGGCACCACACAAAACTAAGCTTATATGTGCGTGATTAAGCGCTACATTTGTGAAACTACACCTCGCAATTTTCATTAAGACACATTTTGTAAGCAATTGTTTTTGGTACCTAGCAGGGTCAGATTGGGAGGGGTTGGTGGAAGAGTGCCTCACAAGCCGATGAAGCAATACCTACCGTGTATGCACTGTAGGGGCCACGGGGCACCTCATGGGAGGAGGAGGAGGGGGGGGGGGGCAGGTAGAAAGTGCTTGAGAGTTTTTTTTAAAAAGAAATCTGCGAGAATTTGAAACACTTTGTCACAACTTAAGATATGCAATTTACATACGGAATCATTTCAAATTTTTCAACAAAATTTTTTTTAAAACAATGGCCTCCTGTTGAGTGTGTGGTGTGCATGTGTTAGTGTGTATGAGAGGGGGGATCCCTAAGCTACGATATTCTAAAGAAATTAGCATGAATTTGAAACGTTTTCCTGGAACTTACGAGATGTAATCTTCATACGAATTCATTACAAATTTTAAAATTTCTTCAAAAAATAAATGCTTATGTTGTTGGGGTGGTGGCCTGTAAGACAGCATATTAGCACGAAGTTGAAACGCTTTCCTGCAACTTTAAAGATGCAATTTTCAATAGAATTTATTCAAGAAATTTTTTTGTTAAACAAAGGCCTCCAATTGTGGGGGCCTCCATGGGAATCCCAGGCGGCACAACCCGACACTGGTACCTAGCAAGGCAAAATAAGGCCAAATTGGAAATAAGCAATCAGCAAAAACTGTAAACTAAAAATAATGTAGATCACTTAATCCATTAAGCACTGACATTTTATTCTAAAGACATGCCCCTCTAATTCAAATGTCAAACCGGTAAGGCCGGGCCGATACCTGCCGATATTTGCAGTATCGGTAGAAATCATGATCGGTAGGTAAAACCCTGATAAATCGGTAATAAACCAAATCGAAGGTATTTTCACGTCTTGTCGATCGAATCCGACGTTTGAATACACCATTTTGAAGATTTTTTCGCCAGCTTTCCAATGGTACAAACTGCATGTAGCATTCTCTTACTGTTAAGAAGTTACAAGGCAAATTGTTAAAATTTTACTGGGGTTTTGTGTTTTTAAATGATTTAGCATATGCAATATTTTAAATAGGGCTGGGATCGGTTACACGGTTAACCGGAAACCGTTCCACGTTCGGTTACACGGATTATAAAACCCAAATCCGAAAAACGTTTGATGCGGGCACCATTCAAAACACGCGGTAAACGAGCCAAAAATAGCCAAGTGGCATCATTTAGGCCTACTAATCAAACACTCAAAATCAGTGAAAGTAGAAAACCGGGGTGGGTAGGGGGCAACTTATTTACAAATAATCCGCGTGGGCTTGTTGTCCCATCGAAGCTGCTTACTTTCTTTGAAACAAACTGCTGATCGTCAGCGCGTACACGAGGCAGTTAAATACAAGCTGGCCAGCATCTGCCCTCCCCGCCTTGTGGAGAAGTGGACTCGTCTATACCTAGCGCGAGCGGCAGGGAAGCGACGTCATAACATGTAAACGAAATGCGTTGCTACCCGAAAACACAAACATGCTAATTTTTCTGGCTCATAATTTGAAATGAATGGAACATTAATAACAAAAACGTTGTGTTAAATTTTGTTTTGTCTTTGGCTTACATTGTCGTAAATAGGCCTAAGCCATCGTGTCGAAATTTTAAAGCTACATAAAGTCAAAATTCTTGATAAAGTAAATACTTAAATTTATCAAGTTCAACTTTCTTCTAGGTTAAATCCCAAAATGCAACATGTAGTCAATAATTGTGCTTGTCTTACCAAGGCCTAAATCATATTTTTTTCAGCTTGTTTTTTAATAATATATTACGCGGGTGTGAAATTTTTTTGGCTGTTTTTTTTTTTTTTTTTGGGCTGAAAACGTAAAAACGGTTTTCGTGTAACCGACCGGAAAAAAAACCGGTTAAACGGATAACTAAAAAACCGGAAAGTACCAGCCCTAATTTTAAACAATATTTTTTTAAAGTAATTGTATTTATTGAGGCCTATGTTTTATTATACAATGATTTCAAAAGTAATTTTTTTTATTTATAAACATATACTTCAGTATAACATTTTCGATTAGTTGGGAACTGGGATCAGTTATTGGTGATTTGGTATCCACAATAAAGCTAATCGGCCTACCCTTACTACTAAGTTTAATGTGGTAACAAAGTGGAAAAAAATGTGAATTTAGTAGAACTACTAGATGTAAAAAATTTTAAAAAACGTTTTATGTAGAAACACACAGGTTAAAGGAATACTAAACCCTCCAACAATGAATTTTTTTATCCATAGTTTAGATACTGGAATTAATGTCAACAGGTATCCGACGTCAATGGGTGTCAGTGTTTAAGCCGTACGAATTTTTAAACTATCTGATTTAAGCAGACGATGCACAAGCTCTGGAGAAAATCCCGTTTGAACCACCACGCGTCGTGAAGTCATTACTTTTACGGCACCTTCCACCTGTCTGCGTGACCTGCGCATGCACCAGAAACAAAACAGCATCGCCTGGGACTCTCGTAGTGCGGGCATTTCTGGCATCTACACCACGACAGGTCATCGCTGGCGGGATCCCACGAGTCTTCTGGCTTCTTTGGTGTTTTCTTAGCGATCTCGCATCTTTTTGCCTTCCGTTTACCACTTGCAATAGGTTCAAACTGATAAGGCTGCAACGAATTGACGGCGACAGCGTTGTCGGTAGCCATGTTTGTTTCCAAGCAGAGAGTGGTCGCGCGCGCTGCAAGATGGGAAGGATGCGCTCCCCACTTCCGTTATGGTTTTGACGTCACACTGCTTCACGAACCTTCATAGTCGCGAGCTCTCGTGGTGCTACGTTTGGTTGGGTGTCTTAAAAAACGCACTTATTTTAATTTATTACGACGTAAGTAAGAAGGCAAGCGAAATTTTATAAGTTTTGAAGGGGTTTTTAGGTCTTAGCTATCATTAAAAAAATTGGAAAAGTGAGGGTTTAGTATTCCTTTAAATATAAATCTAAACAATTTTTTTTTCTTCGTAGGGACTTATCAATGATCGTTATCGGGAATCAATATCTGCAGATTTTTCTCTTCGAAATCGGGATCGGATCAGTAAAAAGTGTTATTGGTAAAGCCTTACAAACCAGTCCATAACAAATCACTGCCATACTGACTTCACGGAAGCAGTAATCTGGTGGACTGGTCCGCCAGTTTGAAGCCTGGTCACGTCACTCGAATGAAACGTAAGTGAGTAAAGTTGATTCTAAGTGTACAAATTTCGCTGACATCTTATTACCAATTTACGTTACCATACATTATTTGCACGATTTGTGTTGGTTAGGGCAAATGCGCGACATAATTTTCCCCAGAACACGACGTGATCAGAAAATATTATGGCGAACCCCCGTCGCCATCTAGGCACAATCAACTAAACCAATATTTCTATCCCAATATGCAGGTTTTTAACCAAATAAATAGCAGGGGTCGAAATACTCGGATGCACAGGGGCAAATTGCACTCCAAAATCGCACTTTGTACTCCAGAAGCAACTCTTGGAGTGCAAAACTGCACACCAACGTTGAATTTTCCATAACTTTTGAACCGCACAAGCTACAGACTTGCGGTTTGCGGCATTTTAAACAGCTTGGAATTAAGACTTCATTTGGCACCATTCCTTTCAAAGCAGTAGCCTAAAACTCCATTTTTTACTACTTTTGATTAAACTATGTGTATAGGTTTTTCAGTTGAATAGTGAAATTAAGTCAAGTTGTAAGCAAAATGCAGGAAAACAGTACATATTATTGAGATGCTGAATGTTAGAATATTCAATGGCTATAAAATAGGAGACCACAGTGTTGGTTTACATTTTGGTTTTGCACTCCAAAGACATTTTTTGCACCCCAGTAACAGATTTGGGGTGCAAATTTGCACCCGGATCAAAATTTGGAAATTCGACCCCTGAAATAGGTAAGAAAAATATCACTCATGCTACGATTAGTTCAGGCATGCAAAAACTCTGCGTGGAACAGTCCTGTACGATCTTGAATGAGGAAGGAGATGGCTTCTTTAATCCAAGACCGACTGGGACCAGTTCACGTGCATGCTGGAAAGTTGGTGCCTTTTTTCGCTACTTTGGTAAAATAAGATGTTAAATCAATTGGCCTGGAACCGAGAAACAAAACTCGCAGCTTCTCTTGCATACGACCTTGTGACAGGGGTGGAATATTAAATGATAGTTACAGAATTAACAGTACCATGTGTAGCCATTCATTAGCTCCTGACAGCGTCTATAAACCATAATGCACACAAAATGAAACCGAACTCTTTGTTTTACGCTTATGCAGTTAACATTCTTACTACAGTGTTCAATTAGCAACGTTTCAGTACTGTATTGGTTTGTGCTTCCGGTTGTACTTTTAAATTCGAAAAGTGTAACTATGTGCTACTGTACAGCCTAGTAATAGATTCTGAGAAAGTCTAATGTTTGTTGGAACTTGGGCTGCCCTTGTCACAAATTCCGTCAAATTATTTAAACGTTCAAAAAATGTGTCTTTATTAAGGCTGCACTGGTACCAACTTCACCGGTCCGATACCGAACCGGTTTTAAAAATTTTGTCGATAACTTTTTATAAACAGTGTAGTTTTCTCAAAAGTTCAATACTTATCAAAATAGGAAATTTTGAAATAGTAACATACACTTAAAACGCAGCTAGGAAAATACTCAGTGAGTTCCTGAACAAAATGCCACGAACCGCATGTTGTAAACTTGGAACAGTTCCAGCGTTATTGATATTTCTGTTAAAGTTGCTGATACCGATCTGATACCGCAAATATCGGCAACGGATCCGATCCAGTATCGGTGCAAGCCTTAGTCTTTATCCTTTTAATGCCTTGCTGTTATTTTAAGTCGCTGAAAAAACTTTCAAAAACCTAACAGACCATTTCCAGGAAAACCTTGAATTTGTCTTAACGAATTCAAGTAATTTCACGGTTTTCAAGCACCTGTGCGATAATGTGTTTCTTTAGTTGGTTCCTTGTTCGAGTGGCTCTTAGTACGTGACTTTTACGTTACTGAAAATGTTTTCTTTACATGGAGCTCGACCACGGAAATTACTCCTCACGCTCACTTTCAAAAACAGGATACTGTCGGTATATTGCGAATTTTTGATTGTTTATCAACAATCTTCATCAGGCACGGTCAAGAAAAATGAGTTCCCTGGTTACATCCTCGTTATTTTCATCTGCTTGCTTGAAAAGAACGTCCACGGCTCCCATATTTAAAAAGTAAGCTCACGCAAGCGGCATGGCCACCTATACTTACTGCTGGGTCCAATATATACAATGTCGTGTTTACTCGTACAAAAAAAACAAGGTCCAGGCACTTTCTTTACTTCCTTCTTTCACTCCATCTTCGCTTCAGCATGTTATCTGAGTGAGCGTGATGAGTAATTTCCGTGTTCGAGAGGTTTCCAGGGAGTTTCAAAGTAATTCCAGTAAGCCTAACGGTTTATTTTGTGATGGAGCTTGACCTTATTACACATAGGTTTTTTACATACATAGTTTAAAATTGTTCTCCACAAGACAATCCTTTATTGAAGGTCTTCCCTCTCAATAGTGTGATAGTTGCCTGCCATTTAGCATCAGCTTGTGTCTGGTGGATAGTTAGGGTACAAATGCCGTAGGGGCCATTCAAAAACCACGTGGTCGTTTTTAAAGCCATTTCTAACTCCCCCTCCCCCCTGTGTGGACATATGTGGCTAGATCTTGGACCCCCCAAAAAATCACGTGGCGGGTCCAGCCCCCACCCCCACGTACTTAAAAAAAAATTACACCGTAATGTGTTTTCGACAACTGTGGTCCAACTTCATATAAAATTATTGTTATTGTGCCGTACCAAATTTGGTGAATTGTAGTGTTCGACATGAGAAACCCAACAAAGTACCCCCATACTTCACTTTCGCTTTTAATAAACGCAGCTATTTGATTCGTCGTGAAAAATATTTTCACCAAATTTTTGGAGATCTGCTACGTCCGCTAAACTAAACTTCATCCGTGATTTGTAACTGAAACGGAAAGTAGAAAATTGTAACCTAATACGTTCATTATTATATAGGCCATCACTGCACTGAATTGTCCCAGTGAAGAACTCGATATTTTAGCCGCACACTATTTAAATGAATTTAGTACGAGTGAGGGAAATGCAGTCTTACATTGTTGAAGATTTCAACTACAAGTCGCGGTATCTTTCACCACTATGCGGGGAAATTCAGATCGGTTGACTGGGGCTGAGACGTTAAGGTATATATAGGAACAATATAAGAACAATGTAAGGCTGAGTGAGGTGCTATGCGTAGAGACCCTTGTACGGTAAATCACCAATCCACCTCAGATAAGGGCTTTCCCTTCAATGCAATAGCCATGTGGTTTTCTTGGAAAGCGGGCGCCCCCCCCCCCCATTTTGGCTACTTCTGGCCGAAAGCCGACCTCCCTCCCACCCCCTGGTCGACCACGTGGTTTTTGAATGGCCCCTTAAAATCAATGTAAGTATAGTATAGTAATGTAAAGTCTAATCAATTATTGTCTAAGTCAACTTCATTTTATCATCGTTCATCATTCAATGTTGCTTTGCTCAAGTTTCATAATTGAACCAATAGGGATGTTTTTAAAGTCAGTGGCTTGCGAGTCGCTTGGCCGCGGGAAACGCTTTCCCATTGAAGTAACAAACAGGCAGCGTTTCCGCTTGCAAGCCAGTCGCAAGCCGCCGACTTTAAAAACATCCCTAATAAAACAATAAAAAAATAAAAAAAACCTTGTAATGTTATAGAGTCTATTCTAGTACCTTCTCCTGTAGTAGTGATAAATAACTTAGTTCCATTTTCGGCTACAACGTACGAATATAAAATACCACCCACCATTGTCAAGTTATATGCAATGAAACCGTGATAAATGTGCCTTGGGGAAGCATAATTGTTAAGTTGCATTGCAAAAAAAAAAGTCTTTAGAAATAAAACTACAGCACAAATTACTCAAGATACAAAACTGAAGCCGGCATAAGAATGTTAGCTTGAAACGTTAGTAATTCGTGCATCACCAAGCTGGGGTAGCAGACATACACACACACTGACACACAGCAGCATTAATACACAAACCACCTGAACAAATGCATGGTGAAAAACAGAAAAAAAAAAAAGTTAGAATCATACATTACTAAAAGTGCAAGTAGGGGTGAACTAGGTTTAAGGTGCATAAGACTGAAACAGACATTTGTTAAGTGCTTCAGAAATGGTTATACCATACCTTTTAATTTTTTTGCTTTATAAGGGTAATCATCATTGTCTCAGACTTAACTACGATTACTAACTGCACAAATTTGTAGATAACCTTTAAAGGAGCAATTTTTGTACGTACCCAGGGTTCAGGCTCATCAGGACTTCGACTCCGTATCCTCTGGCCGTTCAGTGAACGAAGTGATGCACTTTTCTTTGTTTTGCGCAATGGTTCAATTTCTTCACTTTTATTGCTGTCGGTAATGTTATCTGTACTATTCACATTAATAAGGGAACGCTCGTGTCGCGCTTTAGGACCAGCCTTGCGCAGTAAATTGAGCACAGAATTACTTTCTATAAAACCAAGGGACCCTCGAGATGTTCGCGAGTCCTCCTTAGTGCTGTTGTGTCGATACAAACGTGACACCAACTTTCGCGATATGCTAGGGGAAGGAACGTACGACTTTTCTGTCCGCCCATCTTTCTTAAGATGGTGGGGATCTTCTTCCGATATTTGCACATTGAACAAACTGTGGCGATCAGCATCTCGTGAATCGAAACTATGAGCAGTATACAATCGGGCATCGCTTGCCGAGCGCCGATGCTGAATACGTTTCGCCGGCCAGTCTTTGCTGGAATCGGTTTTCTCTTCTGGGGTAGGAGTGGAAGGGGAATCGTCCTTCTCGATGCTGCCAGGCTCAGACCTCACGACCCGCACCGGCGAGCTGCGTGCCGAACTGTTATGGAGGGGGGAGGAGCTGGCCGATTCTCGACCTTTGTTGGATTCTTGAGAGGGAGCAGGATTCTGCGGCACACGCAATTCCTCCAACTTTCGACACGCATCCTCAACCACGTTTGGTTCGCACACTTTCGTTAGTTGGTGTGCCTATGAATTCCACAAACGAAGCTAATTAGTACAAACTAAACAGCAAAACATTACTGCTAAAACATGAAAAAAAAGTGGTGTAGCACATAAAAATGTTTTAAAGAGAAATACAGTAAATCTGTTCTGATTCCGATATCTGTGGTACTACACGATTCCTGAAGGGTTAACAGCAAACCAACACTAACAAATTTCCTGACCATAATATGGTGTCCCAGGGCTAGGCGATAATCGATATCGCGATTAAAAAGACAGAATAACACTGAAATTAAAATCGCATAAAATCGCTAAGTAGATTAACAATATTTTTCCATATCAACTGCTGCTTTTTCATCCTTCAGTCATCCCATGTTTTTCATTTTTCATGTATTTTAGCCACAAGTTACATTTGTATTGCTAACGTCATTGTTAACGTTAAAATAAAAATTAGTTTTGCTGACTAAGCAAAAGCATGAGGTGAAAGCTTGGATTTTAGAAATATTCTTATCGTCTTTAATTATTACCATACAGTCCCAACAAATTTAACATGGCTTGAATACCATAAACTCTTATTAAAATGCCCATGCGCTGTTAAAAATTAATTCGATAAAAAAGGGGGTGGGCCGAAACAAAGTTATAATTTGAATCTTACTTTTTTCCAAGGAGGGTGTTTAAGCCTAATCCACCGTGGAAAATTCGGCGTTTATGCGATCATTCATGTATGCGTTCTGGATTCGGTCTAGCAATGCCTTTATTCTCATTTTTCCAGGAATTTAGCTTTTTAGCTTTAGTTTGCTTGATGCATGAAGCTTCCCATCAACTTCTAGCAGTAAAATTAAGATCTAAAATACTTTAAGGTCAGAAATTGTGAAATTTCCTAGTTACAGCCTCCCCCTCCCCCCACTTACCACCCGGGGATGGGGGGGGGAGGGGCTGTAACTAGGTAATTTCATGATTTGCCAGGGCTGTTAATAGGCGATTTATGGTAAAAGAAACTGCATGTTTGGGTATGCAAATTAAATAAAAGAGAACAGCAATGTTTAAAACACAAAGACTATCACAAGACATTCATAAGGATGTGCTAGTGCTTCTAATGCCAAAGTCAATTTTTGCTACTGGTTTGGTAATAATTAACACCACTGGACAGGTCTCAAAAAAATATTCGACTCGCATATCCAAACATATATATTTGTAACAATTTGACCGAGCTATGGATTTGGATGCTAGAGTGGATTTAGACAGTGGTGGAGTTTTAAGGTACCAATTTAAAAAAACCGTACCATCTAATATTTGGGGCAATACGATAACCTATTTCACATTAATCGAAATTAAAATACTGTACCGTAATGGGTTACGGGTTAAGGAAACTAATTCGGATGAAAATTTCAAAAGAAAAAGCCAATCGCAATTTTTTCCAATTCCAAAGCATATCTCATCGCCACTGAAATCACAAGTCACTCAACCATAGACCCCCCCCCCCACCATCATAAAAAAAATTCCAGTCATTCACAATTCTCAGCATGCATTTACTGTATATGTGTAAACCAAGTAAACAAATGCACTGTTGGCATTGCATTCAACTATTGGAACATTCAACTATTGGAAACATTGTTATTGTTGTGTTGTCTTATTCTGGCATTGATTTTTATGATCTGATAAATTATGGAGCGGTAACCACAACTTGTGTTCTCACCCACCAGAACATCCATATCATCACACACAAAATTAACAAAAGTAGTATTAAAAATTTCTGTTAACATCAAAATGAGAAATACAATCAACCCGTCTTTTAACAAAAATTCACCAACGCACTCAGCACACAGTAATTCCCTTTACCTGCGTACAGACATGTAAATAGTAATTTAAAAACAGATGGTTAGTTACTAAGGCTGTACCGATAGCGAAGCTTAGCCAATTAAGTGGTAATCGTAAACTGGTAGTCAGTAACTCAGCGAGCTTTTTGTGAAGACTGTGCCGGTGCCACTTTCCCCGATATTGGTGGTCATTACTTTTGGTCATGTACAGAAACTATGCCGATACCATGCCGGAGCCAAAGCCGATGTCAAACGTTAACTTAATAGTCAACACAATGTTATACATTAATAATTTAATGGTGTAACATGCATAACACTTTTACAAAGGAATAGTTTGCTAAACACTTTATTGCTCAACAAGATCATGTAAACATTTTTGTGTTGAGTAAACATTTTATACTTATAGGCCTAATCCTTTACTGACTTAGTTGCAGGCTAATTTTCAGTAGCGTTGGGAACAATATACCGTATTCACAACGTATAAAATGCAGATTCTGGAAAAAACAAGCCGATTCTGGTACTTCTTCCGGTACTTGTTTACCCGATGCCGGTCCGATACCGGTACCAGTGGTACCTGGTCCCGGTACCAGTATTCGTATCTGTACAGCCTTACTGTTTATCATATGTAACCGAGTTGAGCTGAGCTTTTTTTTCCTAAACAGACAGTCATGATATTTGTTTCGTTAGGAGCAGATCTGTTTTCAATTCATACTTTCTCCGAGACTGTAAAAAGGAGTAAATATTCTAATGAAACGGGTGTTTTTTTAAATACTGTAGTGTAGACTGCGTCTATTCCTATGCTCGGATCTACCTTTGTTTTAGTGAGGTGCTTTCTTTCTACACAATGCATGATAGTTCAACTCGGCAAGCAAGTCATTTTGAATTTCATCGGTTCAGTAGTGGCTCGGAGAGAAAAATGCTGCTCGGTACAACCTTACTAATTATGCAGAACACGCACCTGATGGGCCTTTGAAGCCATTTATTCTTGTATAAAGACACAAATCTGCTTTTGTTGTGCAACATCTTCGTTCGTGAATACAACAATGTGGGGGGGGGGGGGCCGCAATAATGTTGAAAATACAGTTAAAACATTGATGGACTGTCTAGTGTCTACATCAACAGATAGCAAACGACAGTCATTTGCCACAGCTTCCACACGAGCCTCTTAATCAATAATTTCAATTGAGATGGCTCACTACGTAATGCACACATCCAAACTTACCCTCGAAGGCCAGACATTCTTGTAGTTGAATAGAAAGGCAGTTTAGTTGCATCATAACTCGTTCCTGTATACAACAATGCAGGCGGAAGTAACAATTTTGAAACAATGTAATAACTAATAATATAGTTTAAACATTGTTAAGTATTTTTTTTTTAATTATTGCTGGACTGTCCGCAACACTATGTCTATACATCCACCCTACCTCCAGTATACTCAATTGCAACAGCTTCCGCACAGCGTTAAGACTCTAAATCTTGCAAGACTTTCTTTTGCACAATCTTTTCATTTAGACCATTGGCGCACGACTCCAGCAGTAATCTAGCACGACTCCTACAACTGCCGCAGCAATACAAAGGCCCCCCACCCCTAGTCCGGAAAAATCCTTAGTGCGACCGTCGTACCCAGTCACATGCGTCACTATTTTTTAAAATTATTATCTGAAGTATGGAATTAACTTGGAAACCATGCTCGTTATTTTGTTTCGTTTTCTACTGTTTCTTGTGGTGTGTTAACTGTACAGGTGAACCCGGTCAGCGTCAATTTATGAAAAACTGAAGTCTGAAAAGCACAGTAGTTTTGCCATGCTTTCTGCACTTGGTCAACTCAGACACAAGTAGGGTTTTCTTTTCTCTTGAGCTCAGGCGCTATTGGCCTAGGCCATGTAAAAAAAAAAATGTTTGGTTTACGGGCGAGGTTGCAAATAAAAGCACCAGGCAACCAGGCAATTTATTTTATTTTTTATCTTATTTAACTGTCCATGCACATTTCTTTGACATGTACCTAGCCCAAAGCTGAAAAAGTATGCAGGCAGCCTAAAAAAGTATAATATTCTGCTAAAATGTTATTTACGTGATCCAGTATATGAGTCGATGTAATATTTTAGTTTTTGCCAAATAACTTCTTAGTGGTTTGAGGTAGAGGTTTAAAATTTTCACCATTAAAATGGTATACTGGAATGTCAAAAACTGTCAAAATTCCTAAATCTGATTTTTAGCCGGTGAACCAAGAATGAGCTAAAAAAAAATTTGACCCACGATAATTAAAGGCACCCCGCACGCGCCTGTAAACCAAACAATTAACTATGCATGGCTTTAACACACCAACATTTAAACCCGTTTTATTTTTTTTAGTTGCTTTTAGGCTGATTAGCACATTTAATAACATTTTCCCTCGTGATATTGATAACAAACCACACGTGTATCAACTACGAACACAATTTAATTTTCAAGGAAATACTTTTTGCCTTGGTCAAATAAAATCCAAGAAAAATACAGTAAAATTAAAAGCCCATTAAAGGGTGGGGTTTATTTCATACGATCGGCCATCTCGGGAATATTAAATTACAGGTAACACTTTTATCACCTCTAAGAATGTTGCCACAACAGTTCACTTAAATTTTCGAGGAAGTAAACATCTTTCCTCTTCTTTAGAAGTTCACACCACAGTAAAGAACTTTTGTTCGATGTACGCTCACTCAAGTGCAACATGGAGTGAGCGTACATCGAACGCACGTTCTCTGCTGTGATGTGGACTTCTGAAGAGGAAGAACGGTGTTTTCTTTCTCCAAAATTTAAGTAAACTGTTGTGGCAACGTTTAGGGAGGTGATAAAAGTGTTATCTGTAATTTAATATGTATGAATATTATCACTGTCTACGCCGTTTACCGGTTTTTGCATCTTAGGAATCTCCAAGACGGTGGATCATATGTAACGAACCCCACCCTAACATAAGCTTTTAATTGTATTTTTCAAGGATTACATTGTGACCGAGCCAAGAAATATGTTTTTTTCCGAAAATGGTGATTCTACCAGAGAACTTTTTCAGAGAACCGAGCAGAATCCGACGAAACTGTGTTACCTTTTGTTACAAAATGGGATATCCCTTTGATTGTCGACACCTTTTATCCATACTCATTTGCATACTAAAACTTAATTTATGCAAAACTTACGTCACCTGCCCCCTCGCACCACCTTCTCTTCTGCGCCTACATCTCCACTGTCTTTTGCAGCTGAGCCACCAAAGAAGCGCCAGGGAGGAGGGCAAGTCGTAAAGGTAACACAGTTTCGTTGGATCCTACTCTGAGAACTTTGATTCTCCTGCGAGAACAAGTACAATCACCATTTCTCCTTCGTAGACTCCTCCTCACTGTGTTACCTTTTGTTACAAAATGGGACAGATTCGAAATGCGGCGCTTCGGCCAGCCCCGTTTCCTGTACCTCAAAGATGGCTCAGATCCTGTATCAACTGCAGCAGTATCCCCGCCAAACCAGCACCCACACCTTGGTGGGAACGTTCGGCGACGACTAACGACGAAGCCCCAATTTTGTTAATGTCACAACTTGTGAATCCTGCCACACCCAAGAAATTGCACAGTCCCGTTGGCCACTGGCTCTGCCCAGCTGAGGCCTGAACGCGAGCCCAGCACCAAGGCAGGACCGTCACCCAATCCTATCACACAATTCACATCGCATGAAATATAGGCCTAGTGACAGAAACCACATGGCTGAGACATCTCCACACAGGTACCCTAGAACCGACTCGACCACCAGACTATCCACTAATATGTCACCGTTTATCGAACAGCATGTAAGCAGACGAGGCGTCAATCAAACCACCTTGCCTACCACGTCATCACAACAAGCCCTGTCCTATGAAGGGACCCTCGCGTGTACTCCGCCATTCACCTAAAAATAAAATATATATATATAGTCTGTGACACCAGACCCGTGTGGCCACAGGCAAACCTGCTGACCGTTGCGGTTATTCGCCAAACACCCCATACCAAAAACCACCTGCTGTGGAAAACACCAACTATAGCCCCTTACTCGAGGCCTTGGCTTCTGTACCTGTAAGGACAATGTATCTGGGTTCCATTCAAACAGCACCCACTCAGCAGTGGCAAATCTAACCCACATATCAATATAACAAAGTAGGGGGGGGGGGGGGGGAGAAACATGTACGGGCCAACACACATCTATTTCAATCAGAAAATTGCCGGTCTGCTTCCCAACCAGCTTCCCAACCAGGGTGTAGCCCTACCATAACATAGCAACCTGTTCCAAGATAGCCCCAAGGTCTCTACCCTGCCACCAGTACTACGGCGGCAATTATTTACCACACCACAAATCGGCTTAATTGTCGATTTAACCAATGCACATCAGAATACGCCTACAAACAGCACAATGATACTGTATAATGAACAGCACCTTGTGCGACATACCTACGAACTCCTATTCACTGCAACTCCCATAACTGACCGCAGTGTTACCAATGAGCTCAGTTAAGTGCACAATATTTCTTCATATGTGGGGAACATCTCTAACCTCAGCACGCTCTGCAGCGCTTCACCATTCTCACTACAGGAAACACGTGTGTGTCTCACCTTCTAGGCCTTCGTGTCGCGGTTTTTATTTATTCAAACCGTCATAGCGTCTCGCAGGCAGGACACGGACCTAACTGTAACGTTAAATTTTACTATCGAAATACTACAGCGACGTACCGGCTACGTAGTAAAAACCCCACATCACTACATTTGTGCACGCAAAAATTTCATTAACAAGCGTAATAACGCAAACAGACCTGATCAACATTGCCCGAGCACCATCGTGGCCACTGCTACTCTTTGACTATTTCTCCTATCCATCTCAGAATCTACAGCGCACAAATCAAGTTCGTCCTAACTATTGTGGAAGGTCTACCCCGGCAGGCCACCAACGCCTACCGTACTTCGTAGTACGAGACCCACTGGTCCGTAAGCCTATTTCGCACATTTGTAGGCCTAAACCATACTCGGCCGGCGTCGTTTAACAACCGAACATAGTGCCTTTTTATCGCACAACAAAGAACTATTATCACTTCATCACGTTAGACATTAAACGTCTCATCTCGAATTTCCACATGTACAAACTCAGGCTGCATCGGCAATACAAATTTTAGTTTCGGTTTGTACACATTCAGTTCCGGCCCACGCCGCTACCTCTCTGACATTAAAATGGAACGACCCACTTTACAGTTCTCACAACAACACTATCTGTCTATCACTGCCCTACTCCCACTCGCGGCGTTCTCTTAGCTCTTACGTCGCTATCGTTAACTCTGTTTCGCAACAAGAAATATTCCAAATATCTGTACGCCACAACCTCTCTTGGTTCCCCGCGTTATCGTATAACACTTTACGAGTTATCGTAGAACTCTCCATGCATCGTTTGCATTTTTAATTCCAACACGTACAGTATTACCAGGTTATCGTGTAACCGTGGGGCATCGTGTAACCCGTACTTCCGTTAATATTAGGGCTAAGTTGAACCCTGAAGGTATCGTATACAATTAGCTATTTTTTCACATTCTCATTGAGTTATCGTATAACCCTTTTCAATCAGTGACGGGCATCGTGTGCCCCTTTTTCTCAACATTTAACCGCGCCATATTGGCGACCGCACATTTTAAGGCTTATTTTCTACAGAGCGAAACGCACAGTCAGTACAAACAGGCAGTCCTGTTGTCGCACTCAAGTTTGACATTCCACCTACCGGGCAATTCAACTCCCGCTGTCAACCCGTGAACGGGGAAAGGCGGCTAAGCCTTTTAACTCTAAGGTGACATGTTCCGTTGAACAAATTTAACGTTTAAATTAACATGTTCCTTAGAACAATTAACGTTCAACTTACGGTGTTGTCTTCAACCAAGACCAATGTTGTCAACTTCTAGACGGAAAACGGTTCATTTCCCATCACCGAATTTTCGTAACACCAAATAAAAACACGTCCGAAGTGTCGCGGCAAAAGAAAAGTGGAGATGTAGGCGAAGGAGAGAAGGTGGTGCGAGGGGGCAGGTGACTTAAGTTTTGCATAAATTAAGGTTAAGTTGTATGCAAATGAGTATGGATAAAAGGTGTCGACAAGCAAAGGGATATCCCATTTTGTAAGAAAAGGTAACACAGTGAGGAGGAGTCTACGAAGGAGAAATTAAATTGTGTTTCGTTTGTTGATACACTTGTGGTTTGTCATCGCTATCAGGAGGCAAATTTTACTAATTAACTATGGGGTAACGTGAGCTACCATGCTCCTTCCGCGGGCTATGGGAACTATCCTGGCCAATTCTGGACAATCTTTGGGCCCCTACGATGATCGAAGGTTTCGCGGATCAAACCCCCTGGGTTGGCACCTCCCTTTACTAGGTATTTCTTCTTCTCTAACAGTCTGGTAATGTTTAAAATTGTGCCGGTTCAGCCAAACGAGCATTAAATTGCTTCAGCCGACTTAAGGCTTAAACAAATTAATTAAAAAAAAAACTCTTCAACGCAAAATAATTGAAGTTTTAACATTTCCATTTCTCACCATATTTGCAATGTCTGTCATCACCACTTGCATTTCTCCAGCCGCTCTGTGCCGAGCAAGCTTGTTGAGGCGATCAACAGTATCTCTCAGGTCCTGCCTGAGATTTTTGATTTTCCACGTAGCTTCTGCTGCTTGGGTTGCGTTGTTGGCCCCTGAATTGGTTTTGTTTGCATTGTCACTGAAATGAAAACAACGCTCGTTATATTACTGTGAAAGTTTGTCAAATTTGAGTCTGAATTCCGAGAATTATATAGAATATTACCGCTAAACTTCACAACTTCA
>JAHWFP010034301.1:100132-118144 GCA_023313725.1 Lithobius niger | reverse complement strand
AAATCCAATCAAGTTTGAGTGGGGCTAACGCTGAGTGTAAGCATCAAAACGCATCTATGGAAATATCCTCAGATGTTAGGACACTCACATTTGCTTTTGAGGCTTTACAAAAATTGTTGAACCTTACCTAAGATGTTTGCATTCACATTTGCCCTCTCATACTCACACTTGAGGGGATTTTTGGAATACTGCTGCAAGTCTAAATCTAAGAGGTTTAGGCTAAATATCTCAGCTATGTTTTTTAATATTATTAAACTATACTTGCCATGTACTACTTGTTGGGCTCGGTGAATTCATGTTCGTCTACAATTTAACTTAGTAGTAAAAGTGTATCGATTTAGAAAATAAAAACTAATTCTTCTGATGCTTGCAGTTAGGTTTAAGTGAACTAACGTAAAAAATGCAAAAAGAACAGGAACAAACATTTTGTTCAGGTTATTTACGTGAATCGATCTACTACCAGTTTAACGCATAAACAAAAAAACGTTATTGAAGTCAAGAAAGGTCCTATTAAGAGCTTGTGATACTACTGACCCTCGTTTGACCTGTTTTGCTTGTGCAAACGAAGTTAATTATTATCATTATTATTGTGAAAGTCGCAGCTGGTACCGAAAAATGTCGTCCAAAAATAGTTTTTGCTTTGAAACTTTCGAACTGTTCATCTGATTCTGATTAAACTCAAAGTAGTTAGAAAGAATAATGCAAAATACTCTTTCTTAAAAAAGGGCCATTCAAAGTTTGTGAAAATCCAATATGGCGGCTTAAAAAGGCGTTCAAAATCGGTTTCTCCTTTTGTGAACTCCATATCGGTTACCAAGTTGAACACAGAATGGTTACGGAGTATGCTGGGAATTGACTTTAATAAAAAATGTCATAACTTGTGAAAAACCAAGAAAGCATTCCAGAATAACACCCCCAAATAGGATTTTGGCCTTGTTACGCTCCAAACCATTCATCAAATTAATCACTAACTTGTTACGAATAATCCTGCGAATTAAAAGTTTTTTCAAGGAAGGACCTATTCATTTTTGCATAAAAGCAGTGCTTTAGTCTCAATTCGTCATTTACATAAATTATAAAAGCCGAAACCAAAATTCTTCAGGGGTGGGGCTAGCTAAGCTAATCTAGCTTAGCTAAGTGTTACCAGAATTACTAGTTTTTCTCATATCTTGTGTGTATAATTTTTGTTCTCGCATCTCGTGAATCTAATTTATCTCAAATTTTGTGTAAATAAAATATCTCATAACTCATATCTATTTCAACTCTTACCACATGCATCGCGTATCTCGGATACTGGGTCCTCATTTTCTTGCATCTTGTGTGGCTCATTTATCTTGCATCTACTTACGTTGTGTAGCTTATTTAACACGAATCTCACGTATCTAATTTTTCTATAATCTCATGTAATTTATTTTCTTTTGACTCGTGTATCTCATTTACCTCAATGCTCAAGTATCTCAACTCTCATGTTAAATACGTCACATTTACCACACGTATTGTATCTCCTTTATTTGCATTTCCTAACTGAATTACCTAATTTCTCATGTATACCAAATCTCAAATTGTGTACAGCCTCTTCGGTTCAGCTTATTATCACTCTATTGCATTTATAAGACTTCTCATTTATCTCAATATTGATGATGATGTCACATTTGTCTTGATTTTCTTTAAACACAGTTCTTTTAATTATATTTCGCTCAAATGTATGTCCATCTCATTTGAATTCCATTTCAGTTAATAATAAAATTGCAAAAATATACGCAGTGCACATAGAAACTAATATTCCACTGTTTGGGTAATGATTCCAAATAATCACAATACAATGTTTTACACACAAATACGTCACTTTTTTAAAAATAAGTCTGCTATAGAAAAATAGAAAATAAAACAATAACATAAATATAACCTTTGAAGGAAATGTTACTAGCAGTTTCCATTTAATATGAAACTTATGCACGGCTGTGAAATATAAAACTACTAACATTTTTCTACTAAAATGGTATGAACTAATATTTTGACGATCTTACTTATGTTTTTCAAGTTTTGAGTCCTGCCATCATTTTAGTGACAAAGTTTTTATTGGTTTTACATTTCACGAGTATAATTTTTCTTTGAAAGGAGTGTTCATTGTCCCACTTTTAAAATTGCTTTAAAAGTAAGACTATGTTAATTTTCAGAGTAATTACTTGTCAGCTGCAAGACTCTGACAACAAATAAACTAACCTAGTATGGTACATACTAGCCATAAACTGTTAGCGTTTTTATAAACAAAATTGGTCAGGCAAATAGTCGGATACTCACTGTGACGTCACGAAGCATTTGTCCTTTATTGTTCACAGAGAAGGCCACAAATAATGGATCGGAATCTTGTTCATCGGGAATGCTTAATGCCTCCAGTTCTTCCTTTACTGCATCCACCAATGATTGAGCAAGTCCTCCCACTTCTGATTGTGGCATGTGAATAGCAACTGGAATTGGAAATAAAACGGAATCACCCAAAGTATGAAGGAGTTTGATTAGAATTAAGGAGTTTTGGAAAGTTTTAAAACCCTTTTTATATTAGGAAGGATTTACATTATTTAGTTCCAATACAGTAGAGTTATTTGATGTTGCGTACATCAGAGACTACTTGGGTTACTCTTTTAATGGGGTAGCCGGAAAATTTCAGATCAGATTTTCAATCGCTCACCGGGTCATCGGGGCGGAGCACCTAACCTGGCATGTTTATTGTTTAGTTAGATCCAGCGACCCTATCACTCTGACTAACCTAGGTATCCTTGAACTGCCATAGAAGTCACATATTAAAACAATGAAAAGTATGGTTTTACGGAAAACATTAAAGGTTACAAACGCAACTTAGGTTACATGCAGATTCATGACAGGTAACCGCCCATCTATTGGCATGGCCTTTGAACCTGGGTGAATGCATAGAAGTTTTTCTTTAAATATTTACAGGAATTATTGTAATTAAGTTATCAAGTAGCTCACACCAGTTCCTGTTGCTAAACCTCCGGCACCATTAAACAAATTGTATGCATAATTCTCACCACAAATTTCGAGTATCGTTTTAAGTTTTAGTGTGCGATAGTCAATTGCTATTCCCGCCCTTGATCAATTGAGCAAAAAGCTGATCTGTTCCAACTTTCAGTGATATTAAATTTCTTTTTAAATAAGCCTCATATAAACCTTCACACGTTGGAAGAATTTAGTTTCTTAACATATATGAAAAAATAAAAAAAATTACTAAAATACTGTACCAATAAAACTATAGATTCTATTCACTTTTTACAATAGTTCACGGACTGATTTCAGTAATAGAAAACAAGAAAATATGCTTAGTTTCTACTTCTTGTGTTTTTCTGTTTTAAACTGGTGAGTGTTATGGAACGAAGAACACATGTGTAAAGGCCTAAAAAAAGTAATCATAATTCTTCTATAAAATATGAAGGTTTTATTGATAATTTAAAATCGTTCAAAACCGTTTTTGCTCTCGTCTATTTAATGGGCTATCGTTGTTTCAGGAGTAGATATTACTCTACCCCCTCTGATGGAATGTAAAACATTGTTGGCCTTGAGGCTTTAAACCGGGTCCTATGGGAAAGGAGACCATCCTTACCATCAGGCCAGGTACCCCATTAGTGCTGCACTTGTCACAATTTGTTCAAAATGTTGGCTTCGTTGTGATATTTCGTTTCTTTCTTTCTTTAACCAGACTTGTTTGATGCACACTCAGCCGTAGCCACAGCAACAGAGGGGCAATTTGCTAGATAATTCCATTCGGCAATTTTAGAATTTTTCACATGCCACAATCAATATGAGCACAGGCACCTCGGGGTATTTCTTTTCCCAGAAATGCAAGTGGTGGCAGAGATAGGCTTCAAGCTGGAGCCTATGGTTACATGTCATAAGGTGTGTTTCTAAACTACAGGGAAGAGTGAGATGGATTCCTGTAAGGCACGCCTGACAATGTCATGAAAACCGATCAGTTTAGAAACAGCACTAACTCTTGTCATTCTCAAAATTAGAAAAATTAGCAATTATCGCTGCCACATCTATTTTCAGCGAGAGAAGTGTTAGTAACTACATAATACTGATGCTTATTATCTCTGTTTAATTGGATATGTTTCTAAATTTGGACATTTTCCATGTCTCACTTCCTACAGTTTAGAAACACGGCCTTCTCACCTACTCCTGGTGATGGCAGCCATGTTGGATCAGAGAGTGATCAGGAAGTGGGTGATAAAAAATACCTGCCTCACTTGGCTCAGCAATATCTCCAGCTCCATGATGTCACGCTTACGTCAAGTGGGTGGAGTTTGGATCAGTTGCCTCGATTTAAAAAACCGTTTTTCTCATTTCCCTCTGGTTTAAAAACACCTTCATAATCGTTGTAAACATCAGGCCACTTATCCAGTTATCCCATTAGTGCTGCTAGCTTGCCATAGGTTGTAGTTCAAAATATTAGTTCCATTGCAATTTTCGTTTTTTTTCTGTCATTCTTTCTTTGGCCAAGCTGCTTTGATGTGCACTGAGCCGTACCATTAGGAGGCAAGAAAGACAATTTTGTTTGGTAATTTAAATAAAATATTCCTAGGATTTTTTTACATGCCATAATTTACACGAGAACAGGCACCGCAGGGGCTTTCTCCTCCCGGAAGGTTGAGGTTAGGCTTGAAACCGGGGCCTGTGTCACATTAGATAGTCGTGCTAATCATCAGATAGTCGTGCTAATCATCAGGCCAGTGTCACATGAGATAGTCGTGCTAATCATCAGGCCAGTGTCACATGAGGTAGTCGTGCTAATCATCAGGCCATTGTCACGTGAGATAGTCGTGCTAATCATCAGGCCAGTGTCACATGAGATAGTCGTGCTAATCATCAGGCCAGTGTCACATGACATAGTCGTGCTAATCATCAGGCCAGTTACCCCGTTAGTGCTGCTTGGTTGTCATAAGTTGTAGTTAAAAATGTTGGCTCCATTGCGAGTTTCGTTTCTTTCTTTCATTCTTTCTTAATTTATTGTTTTAAACGATTTACATTCCAATTCGCAAAATACAGCCCTGAGTAAATTTTCAGATGACGTAGAAGACACAGTCAAATTATTGACATCGACTCCTATTTGGCTTAGTTACTGCAACTACAGAACTCTTAACTTGGCTAGCCTTGTGGCAATTGCCAATTGCCTTCAAGAAATGTAGTGTACTACATACTGAAAACTTAATTTTAAATGGGATTATCCTCTTTCACCAGGTTTTCTTTTGTCACACACAGAAACTGTTAAAATGTAACCTAATTGTAGGGATGGTAAGCCAGCACTCTGCATGGATTAGGAAGGTGTTTACCACAAAAGATGTCGATACACTTGTGTTGCCCTTTAAGGTGTGTCTTTAAGGCCAATTCTGGAAAACGTAAGTGCTGTTTGATCCCCTAAGTTGAAGGGCGACATACACCTTACTGAATCTGTATAGCGATGCTTTGCCAGGTCACTTTATTGTTTTAGAAGTTTTTGCCTATTCTAGGAGGCTTGAATTAACGAATTAACGAATTAACGATTAACGATTCACTCGAATTACGCCGTCTAAAGGCTGATTTGTACCTAAAGTATTCATTACTGCATGGTCTGGATTTATGCTAACAAAGGTATGCGAGGTCATGCTCTCACACTTGTTGCTAGAACTTTCCACACTGACTGAAGGAAACACTTTTTTTACTAACAGGGTTGTCAAGGTGTAGAATGATCTACCTGGCAACTTGGGGACAGCGATCTCATTAATTTTTGTTAAGACGAAATTGCGGACTGTATATTTTTCTAAGTACCTATCTGATTTTGTGTAGTTTATGTGGGTTGATTTAACTTTTGTTAATGCCATACTGGTTACTTGTAACCGATATTGTTGCCATATTTCTATAGTTTATTTAATTTTTTTTAACCTGACCCCAAAACTGTGTTTCTGTGTTTTTTAACTTTACAACTTTCTTGCTTCGTTAGTACATCTTGATTTTACTTGTGGTTGCGTAACAACTTTGGACTGATCTATAGTGACTGACGGGTTCATTGCACACCTGTGTGCTCTCTCACCAAATATTATATTATTATTGCTATTTTAAAATGCTATATTATGATATAAATATATAATTATATTATAAAATGAAGAAGATGAAGAAAACGTAAGGATGGTTATGAGAAGAATGGAAGAAAAAATTGACAAATTAATAGCAAGAAATGAAGAACAATGCAAGACATTAGAAGAATTCAAAAACACAATAGAATTCATAAATGAAGAACAAAAAGATCAAAAAAAGGAAAACGAACAGATACAAACAAATGCAAAAAATTGAAACTAGAGTTTAAGAACTGTAAAACAAAGAAGAAAGAAATAGCTACTGGAACAAAAAATAAATACGATACAGTAAGAAACAAAAGAGAGAGAACAATATGAGGGACACAGAAACCTAAAAATAAATCAGTTAGATTGGCTCCCAGATGAAAAAATAGAATGGGTAATAGGAGACTTAGCGAATAATTTTAATGTCGAGCATGATATTTCAGAAATTGAAGGTGCACACAGGATACCAAATCGCAATAAAAAAAACAAGTACTGTGATTATTCAATTTACCGAAAGAGGAAGCAGAGACAAGTTGCTGGACAACAAGAAAATAGTGGTAACAAATGTACAAATTATCAAAGAAGAAAATGACATGAAAAACCTGACGTAACAAATTCGTTTATCACATTTTTGGAAATAAGTAAATCTTATTAGAAATGATAAGAAAAGGTGTAGGAAACTGTGAAAATACAAAGATTACATGTAAATATAAGAAGTTTTGAGGAAGAAGTGGGAACTATTAGAACCTCAATTGATAGAAATGAAAATTGATTGGGAAATAATAATACTAAGGTAAACATAAAAAAAGAAGAAATTGAATATTATAATATAGAAGGATACGACAATATTATACATCAACAAGAGAAACCACAGCAGGAGGAGGCGGATTGATGATATTTACAAAAAAAAATTAGAGGTAGAATTTTAAAAAATTGACACTAATGACAATAACATGATAGAAATTGTTCTAAGAGGAAAATAATAACAAAGATAAAAGTAAAATAATAGTTATTTATAGAAAACCATCATCAAATAAAAAAGAATGTATAAAAAGAAAAAAAACTATTTAAAAATAATGAAAAAGAAGAAAATAAATTAGTTACGGTAATGTTTGGAAAAAAGATAAAGATAAAAAAACTGTTGAACTATACAAAAAGTATGAAATATTGAAAATAAAGGAATTTTACAAATATATAATAATAACAAAAAATTATTATAGCAATGCAGTCTAAGTAACCACACAAAAATTAGACAAAAGGAGAAATGATATGCCAAGTTGGAATAATGCATATGGAAAAAAGGAAAAAAGTATTATATACCACAATTATTTAATGAACTGTCAGAAAATATGTTAACATATATAAATATGAAAGAACTACGGATAAATTAAAAAAATACCTCATGATAAGTCAGATAGATACATATTATAAGTCCAGTGAGAAGCGCTGATAATTTATGAATAAGTTAGGAATAAATAAAGTAATATATAGTTTGTGTGATATTTAGTGTATGTATTATTTATTGTTATTATTAATCACAAATTGTCCCTGACTAAGATGATGTAATATATCATACAAGCAGGGAAAGTAAAGCATTAAGGTGTTCCATCACTCTCCCTCGGATCCCAAGGTGTTAGTATTTTCAAATTTGTATACATTGCTTTATGTTTATATCTCGATCTGCAAGAATTTGTTGGTCAATCCTCCTGGAGCGGGCACAGGAGGGTGCTCAGGGCCCTTGTGGTATTTCATGGAGGTTCCATGGCTGGTTCGCATTGTAAAGTAAGAGTTACTTGTGTACCAAATTTCATACTTTTAGTCCGATCTGCAAGAATTTATTGATCAACCCTAGGGTTCAAGGGGAAGCGCTGGGGTACCTTGGGGGTATTTAAGGCGAGTTCCATGGCTGGTTCTATTTCAACAGCTAACCGTGACTATTGCGCAAAATTTCATGCTTTTACTTACTTGATCTGCTAGAATTTGTTGGTGAAGCCTCTACAAGGGGGCACAGAGGGGTACTTGGATCTATTAGTAGTATTTCAAGAGGGTTCTATGACTGATTCGAATTGTGCTGCTAAGTATGACTTGTGTACCAAATTTCAGGCTTTTAGGTCGATCTTTAAGAATTTGTTAGTCATGCCTCAGGAGGGGGGACAGTGGAGCATTGGAGCTCTCGGCAGTATTTTTTGGGCGTTCCATGGATGGTTCCTCTTGTACTGTTCGTCACGGTTCAGGGAGGGGCACAGGGTTGAAGAAGCTGGTGGCTCTTGCAGAGTCTTTCTTGGTGATTCCATGCTGTTTTGATTTGTTCTGTGAAGAATTACTTGCGTAACCAAAATTTCATGATTTTAGCTGAACAAAATTTTATTCCAATCTGACTGTTCGTTTGAGCTCCACCAAGGCTACAAAGGTGCCACCAACCAACAATTTAAAATTTTGTGTCCGTCACAGGCTGCTTCACGCTCCGCGAAAAATTGTTATCCCCCCACCTAAAAAATCTAACGCCAGAATGAAGCGAAGCAAAAGGTTAAGTCAGCCATGTTTAGAATTTTTCAGGAATCAGGCTATTTTTGAACGAACAAAATAGATGTAAATTGCTTTATCGTTTAATCCATTTTGAATCGGTCAAACCTTTGAGAGTTTTCAATATCAATTGAAAAATACATTTCATCCTTGCAAACCTTAAATGGCCGAAAGGTTAGATAATTGTGTCTGCTAATGGGTCTACTAATGCATTAAACAATGAATCGTTGTTGGTTTCGTCTAATGCGTGTATCGATGGTGGGTGTCGATGGTGGGTGTTTTACTTTTACAGGGAAAAGTAAAAGCACACTGAAAGATGCTGAATGATAACTTACTATCGACATAATTAAAAAATTAAGGCTACTGGTTGTACGAATGTTTGAGATGTGATTACGGGGCTGAAACACATAGCTCGCTGGCTTGCTGCACATTCTCTATTGTAAATGTATGTTATATACCTAATGTAGTAAATGCAACGCATCAGGTTTGCGGTAGACTGCTAAATATCTTTTTTTTGGCTGAGTATCGATTGCATAACTACTGTCTGCATTAATGTAAGAACTAACCAAATTAAAATGACCGCACCCTACCACCTGGCTAGTTGACGCTAAGGTCAAGTGCATACCTTCTGGCTAATTGCAGTTAAGGTAGGGGAGGAGTTAGAGAAGTGGCAGCTTTTGATGGTCATTACAAATATTTTAGACGGTACCGCCAAAGTTACAGTGAGACACGTTTAAGGGTCAGACGTAGTGGACTGACTTCCTTTTGTTGCTTTCTATTTCTACTTTCTCTACGTATTTTTTAGCATATAGGCTATCAAGCAAAATAGTTCCTGTTGGCTGAATGTACCAAAACATGGTAAAAGCCAACAGATTTAAAGAAGTTTACCCTCTACTCATTTTTCGCTAATCCGAAAAAAAATACTTTTTTTGGTTTGATGAAATGTACAAAAACTGAAAAGCCAATGCGGAAAAGGATAATTTTACGAGAGTTTGATCTTAACTGGAAACGAATCATATCATATCAGGGATTTGTAAACTTTCAAGGAAAAACTTAACGCACTGGAGTCATTTGAATGCTAGAATAGAGAAAAAAAACAGAATTGAGTTCTACACTTAGTTGCTGGAGGACAAGAGTTTTCATTTTAACAATACAGTAAGCCAGGATTATAATAATAAATAAAAAACAAAAATAAAAAAAATTATAAACTAAGAATCAGAATTGCTGCACGATCGAGACATGACTTATTTATGAGTTTGCAAGTAGAACGACGTCATTATTAGGCCCAACCATTAAGAGTCCGTCAATAACACCTATATTTCCCAGCCAATTTGAGTAAAGCGATTTAATTTGGGTAAAAAAAAATTTGGCTAAGTATTTTAGACAGCATGCAAGCAAGATTAGAGTGCATTTTGAAATTCATTTTGCTACAAGGAATGAATTTAGATGCCTGTTGCATAAGTCAATACTTCACTAAAATGTCTAGCATCACTGTTAAACCCGTTACCGCATCCAACTTGTACCATGCCTGATGAAATTTGGGTTAAGGTGAAGGTATATCTCAGTAGGAGGTAGACATCTTCATCTTGCTTTACCTTGTTTATTTCAAGACCACTCGTAATTGTTTACTCTAAGCCAATTTTCTTTTACTTTAGTTTTTTTAATTAAGAGAGTTGCCTTTTGAGTTTCACTGCCTACCATAGCAAAGTAGAGCCATGTTGTTAAGATTCTGGGATGGGGACAAAGAGGATATGCAATTGCACAAGATTTTCAAATCTTACAATACAATCTGTCTGAGCGTGTGATAGCATTTGTCCTTCCACCACGTTCCATCAATGTGAAAATGTTCGCTTCAACTCTCTCCATCCTGTATTATATGCCGGGCACCAAAATCATGTTGGGTGACTCAGTGTTGATTTTTAAAAAAATGTTGGCTGGCAAAGTTTTTCTAAAGGTCTAATTGCACATTATGGTAATTCTAATGACGACAATAATGCACTTCTGTCTGGTGACTAATTCTGTGAGTCGCTGCAACCCCCCTCCTCAGCAAGAGTTAAATGATTATCTGTAGTTTAATTGTGTAATCTAGGCTACCGTTGCCGACTCTGATAACTTCAACAAGCCTCATTCAAGAACAAGACATCATTTATATAGATTGAAAAGTCCTACCTTTGCACAAATAAAAAATTCTCGTGTCTAAGTCAACTTAACAGTAATAAGTCATAGTAACACAATCCACATAATTCATGATACATAACTAGTAACTCATAATTCATAACTTATATACAGCAACTACTTCCAACGTTCCTGCTATTTCCTTAAACTATTTTAAAGCCCGCTTAGCTAAGACCTTGTAATGTAACGCTTGTTAATTGGTTTGTTTATTTTTTGGGGGGAGGGGGGTGGAATGGGCAAGTTCCTTCGGCTTTGGCTCAGCGCCATCTTAAACCACAACAATACTACGCTATAATTCGTAACTTATAATTCTCTACTCATAACTCGTAACTCCCAACTTGAAACTGACAAGATGACCCAGACAATAGGGTTTATGTTGTTGTGTGTCGAAGGTAGGCCTTTTGAAGGCACGGAATTATTTTTCATGTATGAGGCTTTTTGAGACTTCAAGACTGTGGTACCAGGCATATGCGAGACCACGTATGTGAAGAATCACCCTTATTTACGTATATACCGAACCAACATATATAAAGAAATGTCTTTACATGTGATACCACGCATAAGAACCACCTTATATGTGGAGTCACATAGGGATGATGTACAATGCATTGCAGTGTAAAGATGCGATGTGATACAATTCAATGAGTATTCAGCTTTCAGTTCATTGCTATTTAATGCAATATTCATCTGAAAAAGGAAGATGCAAAATTGTTGTTTGTTTACAGTGGTTACAAACTACTTGTATTTGTTTAATTACAACTTCTAGAGGTGTGGGGGACCTACGAGCTTCCCGCCCTTCGAGTCCAACAATGCCCAAACATTGTTGTATATTGTTTGATTTACAGTCGATGCAGTCAGTACTCTTAATCTGATTTGACGCCAAGAGCTAGACTCCGTATGAAAATGAAGTGTGTTATTTATTTTATTCCCCCACTTCATCAAAAACATGCACTTTCATTAGCAATTTTATTCCAGCATGCCCAAAACAACAGCAATCATACGGTATTGCATATATATATATATATATATATATATATATATAATAAAGTTAATCCGCCAAAGTGCGGAAAAGCCATAGGGAAGGGCTGGGCCACTAACACCCCACTTGGATTAAAGACAACATGATAAAAACAAAAACAGAAATTACAAGTAAAAACACATAAAAAAGCAATATCGAGTTGTTTTTTTTAAACAAAACATTGCAACTGGAACAATGCAATGAACTTAGTGAGTACAAGACAACTGAAAATAATTGCTCCAACCCAGTTCTCTTGAACAATTTGAGAGAAAGAGCGTTCACAGTAGCACTTGGCAAACTATTCCGCACCAGGTCGACACAATTTATGAGAAAAAACTTACGACAGTGCAGATGAGTCCTATTAATTTGAATTTTGAGATTGTGACCACGGGTTCTTGAGTTGCGCTGTAAGGTAAAGAAATTAGACATATCTATGCCGGTTTTTCCATGGATAATGGAATACGTCGTGGCTAAATCAATGTGTAAACGCCTCAATTCAAGTGAGTCCAAGTGTATTTTAGACAATTTGTCTTTGTAACAAAAAGTTTTCATACCTGGAAGTTTTTTAGTAAATTGCCATTCCACCCGCTCAATTGTGTCGATGTCTTTTAATAAATGTGGGGACCAAACAGGAGACGCGTATTCCAGGATAGGACGGACATATACCTTGAACGCCCAAACCAAGGTTGGAAAGTGACCATACGTAAAGAAACGTTTAATCATCGCAAGACGCATATTGGCAAATTTAGCAATGTAGTTCCAGTGAAGTAAAATTTTAAATTTCGTGAAAGCCACATACCAAGGTCTTTTAACAAAGATTTCTGCTTCAAACCGAAGCGAGCAGGTAATAATCCAGTTCCTGATTATTATAACCAATATGCAGGGCATTACACGTGGCAGCTGAAATTGGAAGCTGCCACTTCTCAGACCAGTCACCAACTTCATCTAGCGCAATTTTCAAAGCAGAGGAGTCCTGGATATTTTTGACCCGGTTATGCAATTTCAGGTCATAAGCATACTTGTTCATATAAGAAGGAGGAAGCTTGCAGTTAAGGTCGTTAATGTACAAACTGAAAAACAAAGGGCCATAACGGGAACCCTGTGTTACACCGCTCGGTACTGGCAAGACATCTGACACTTTATCTCCAATTGAGACTTGATGTGTACGGTTGGTAGAAAATTTTTAATCCAATGACGAAGGAAACCACCAAAACCGATATGAGAGAGTTAAAGTAAGAGTTTTGAATGAGACACTGATTCAAAAGCTTTCGCAAAGTCGATAAAAATTATGTCAACCGGAGAACCTACATGAACCGCTCTTGTCTAGTCTTCCAAAACCGTTAATAACTGGTGATTGGTAGAGCGGCCAGGGATGAAGCCAAATTGATCTTTTGCTAATAAATTATTCTCGAAAATGAAAGATAATATTGTGTCTTTTATTTACATGGAATGCAAGTTAATGCAATCGGCCTGTACTTTGATGCGTCAGAAGAATTTCCCTTCTTAAAAATTGGAGTGACACGAGCAGATTCCCAGGTTAAGGTTAATTTTCCTTCTAGAAAACTGCACTGCACTGCACTGCACTGCACTGCACTGTGACTGAGGTAGGCGCTAATGACCAAGCTGTCGACGTGCCATTAAGCCTCATCTCCCCCCCCCCTTCTAGAAAAGAGCGGTTGAAAATCAAGCAACGTGAACGGTTCAAAGATTTTGTGAGCTAGTAAAGAGTAAAATGAACTGGAGAACTCATCAGGACCAAGTGCAATACTAGACTTAAGGGAAAGCAATGCATTATAAACAACAGCTGATTGAAAAACAACATTAGTAAGGCTAGACATTTCATTTATAGTGTGGAGGTTTGGCACGATTCCTTTATCCAAAATGAAATTCTTCGAAAACACTGCGACAAACCTGTCCGCTTTGGTTTTGTTATCTGTAATGAAATTTCCATTCACGTTAAGAGGGGGGAAGAGAGTGCAGTGCTTTGTTGTTTTTTTTTATAAATTTGTAAAGGGTCGCTAAGCTGTTCCCTCAAATAGCCTTTTGTCTGCACACATTGCAATCATTTTTGTCCTGTTTGAATAGAGTGTTCTAAAATGATGATGTTTAAGTTTAAAATCACTACAAAGAGCTTCTTTCCATTTATGCCAATATTTAAGCTTTTGTAGCCTCAGGTAACGTAGAGTTGGATCGAGTTTGTGTTGATTGCCTCGAGCCCGGATTTGGGAAGTACAAAGGCGGACACCCACATTTAGATTGGTCAGGAAAAAATCCCAACACTGGTTAGCTGTAGCTTCGTAAAATAATACTGGCCAATTAATGGCACGCAGGTGTGCCCTCAATTTGACAAACTCAAGACGACTTTGGGGTTGGTGACTGGAGAAATCGGTCGTAGATTGGTGTCTACTGTGAACTGAGATATTGAAGGAAACAACATGATGATCGCTGTGTCCAGAACCTCCATGTCATGGATCATTCGGTCATTGTCCACAAGCACAAGATCCAAAATTGCCTCACCATGCGTGGGTTTTTCGACGAGTTAAGAAAGACTTTACTCAAAAATTGTGTCGAGGGACAAATGACGAATTGTATTTGTAGCATTTAGTACTTCCCAGTTGATAGTGCATTGGTTAAAATCGCTAACAATGAGGTTGATTTTGGTTTTATGCAAACACTGATGAAAAAACGCATACATATCGGTCACCAATTCCTCAAAGTATCCATTCAGGATATAGCTACCCACTAGACTAATGTTGAAATCGGGGAACAAAATGCTCATAGCCTCAATGTTAGTCATTTTTGCCAATAACAAAATTGATACCGTTTCGTGCTGCAACAAGAATCCCCCCCCCCAGCTTTGGGGGGGGTGGGATTGAGGCTTAATGGCGCGTCGACAACTTGGTCATTAGCGCCAACCTCAGTCACAGTGCAGTGGTCCGGGTTGCCACTGCACCACACATTACAGAGATGTTATTCAAACCCCTAATCTAAATCTTGTCATACGTCTGTACCTCCTGCAAAAATTGAAAAACACCGGACAGGAGGACAGACTTATCGCCCAACTGACGCGCAATGTCATGCGGAAGATGGAACCGACGACGAACACCATCAAGATGGCGACAATCAACAAGTAAGTGCCGGACCGTAAGTGGCCGTCGACACCAAGAGCATTCAGGAGGGTCAACCCCCCGCAAAAGGAAACAGTGAGTAAGTCGGGTGTGACCAATTCGCAAACGGGCCAACACAACCTCCTCACGGCGACTGCGGCGACACGCCGAGTGCCACTCCTCGACAGTGCCTTTAATGGCCCGTAACTTATTACCGTCCTGTCTGTCCCACAAGGTTTGCCAAAAAGCGTGTAACCTCAGACGCAGAGTTGGAAAGGCATCTGAGGGAACAAGGCGGAGATCCCTACCGAGAGGGCCAGAAAGGGCCCCTTTCGCAGCAGAATCAGCTTGTTCATTCCCTGCTATCCCAACATGGCCCGGGATCCAGCAGAAAAGCACGGTTTTCCGCTGGCCAGGCAAGCGGGTAAGCAAAGCTTGGACACGTTGTGTCAAGGGGTTCCGAGGATTGTAATTCGCTAAGGACTCCAGGGCACTCATGGAATCACTAAAGATAATGAAATGCGTGCCCTGAAGGTCAAGGATCCATTCCACCGCCAAACCAAGAGCCAAAAGCTCTGCAGAGAACACAGAATAGCCTGATGGAAGGCGATGGGCAACCGTTACACCCTTACACACACAAGCACACGCCACGCCAACGTCGGACTTCGACCCATCAGTAAACAGGCGCTGATAACCGGAACTCAGAACTGAGAACTCAGCCGCCGGAACTCCTGTAAGTACCTTGCTGGTAGAGTGGAACCCTTCGGGAGGGACGCCAAAGCAAAAATGAAACTGCCACCTGGGACAAGCCAAGGGGCAACTGGCATTCTCCCAAGCCTCAAGACGCAGGGCATTTCAAAGGCTATCTCCTGACAGGACTGCTGGAGCCTATCGCGGAAATCACCCTTACCCACCCTGCGTCTACCGACTCGCAAGTCTGGCCCAAAAACCATGGACCAAGCAGGACTGGATTGCACAGCACGCAAACGCACAGCATACTGAATGGCAAGCTGTCGCCGACGAATGGCCAAAGGTGGCTCCGAGGCCTCAGCATAGAGGCTGACCACTGGAGAAGTTCGAAAAGCCCCAGTCGCCACACGCAGGCCACTGTGATGCACTGTGTCCAACATCTGGAGAGTGGAGTCACTAGCCGAATCATAGACCATACACGCATAATCAAGTTTGCTGCGGACAAGGGCTCGGTAGAGGCGCAACATGGCAGCGCGATCGGCACCCCATGAAGTGCCCGACAGGACCCGCAAGATGTTAAGCGCCCGCAAAGCCTTGTCTTTAAGCTGGCGTAAGTGTGGAAGCCAAGACAACCTGGAATCGAACACCAGACCCAGGAAACGTGCCTGTGGGACAACAGGAATTTGTGCCTGTCCCAAGTACAGGCAAGGATCCGGGTGCAGTGTTCGTTGGCGGCAAAAGTGGATGCACACAGTCTTGTCCGGAGAAAACCGGAAACCATTACTTACCGCCCAGGTCTGGACTTTATTAATTGCCAGCTGTAGCTGCCGCTCGCAGGTCTGCATGCGAGCTGCCCGAAAGCGCAGGCCGAAGTCATCGACAAACAATGACTGGGGAACAGCAGCTTGCTGAGCAATGGGGTTGATCCCTATAGCAAACAAGACAACACTAAGAACACCCCCTTGAGGCACACCATTCTCCAAGACAAACGGGCGGGAAAGAGTCGCCCCGACACGAACGCGAAAAGAACGGCCTGAGAGGTAAGCAGAAAGCAACAGTGGCATCTGTCCCCTCAAGCCATAGTTATAGAGATTACGGAGAATCCCATAACGCCACGTCGTATCATACGCCTTCTCCAAGTCAAAGAAAACCTGAACCAGATGATGACGCAGGCGAAAAGCCTCCCTCACATCTGATTCAAGGGCAACTAGATGATCGATAGTTGACCGAAACCGTCGAAAGCCACACTGGGACACAGATAAGAATCCCCGTGATTCCAACACCCACACCAACCGCTCACTGACCATCCGTTCCATAAGTTTACAGACACAGCTAGTCAGAGCGATTGGGCGATAACTGGAAGGAGAAGTAGGGTCTTTGCCCGGTTTTACAACCGGGATGACCACTGCTGTCTTCCACGCTGCTGGAATAGAGCCCTCTGCCCACACACGGTTGAACATCCCCAGCAAGAACTGCTGGGAGGCAAGGGTCAGATGTTTCAACAGTTGATAGTGAACATCATCAGGCCCCGGGGCGGAGTCATGCGACTTGGACAAAGCTGAAACAAATTCCTGCCAGGTAAATGGTAAATTGTACTCCTCTAGCCCATCGGAGCGAAAGTCAAGAAAGCGAGCCTCTTCTCTACGCTTAATCCCGAGGAAACCAGGATCATAATGGTCATCACTCGAGACCCGCGCAAATGCAGACGCAAGACAATTGGCGATATCTGGCACAGAAGAGATCACGGTATTCGCCACCTTCAGCTGTGAAACCGGGGAAGGCACGCTCCTTTCCGAAATCTGGCGCACCTTCTGCCACACCTGCTGAGAAGGCGTGGAGCGCGTGATCGACGAAACATAAGCTGCCCACGAAGCACGTCTAGCCTCACGGATGACATACCTGGCACGGGCACGACAGCGCTTAAACGCTACAAAGTTGCTAGTAGTCGGGCTGACCGTGAATGCACGCAACGCTCGCCGGCGGGCCTGAATGGCCTGCCCGCAAGCAGGCGTCCACCACGGAACAGGAACCCGCCGCGGCTGTGTGGACGTACGCGGGATAGTAGCATGAGCAGCAGCAAGGACCACATCAGTGAAATGAGTGGAAAGTTCACCCACATCAGAAAAGTCCTCAACCGCACGCTGAGACACAGCAGCCTCAGCAAAGGCTGACCATTCAGCACGCTTAAGCGCCCACCGGGCTGGCCTGGAAGCCACAGAACCCCCTTGTGTTGTGGACAACACAATGGGGAGGTGATCGCTTCCATGCAGATCGGCAGTGACAGCCCAAGTGAAGTGAACTGGGATGGCCAGCGAGCAAAAGGCTAAGTCCACCGCTGACCAATTGCCCGTTGCCAAGTTACAGTGTGTCATGGCTCCATCGTTCAGGATGC
>JAHWFP010034301.1:86528-100032 GCA_023313725.1 Lithobius niger | reverse complement strand
CCATCGTTCAGGATGCAAACGGACCCCCTCCGCATCCACTCCTCAAGGATCCTTCCCTTGTTGTCAGTATTAGGTCCTCCCCACTGGACATGGTGACTGTTAAAGTCGCCCAGCAAGAGGAACGGGGCAGGAAGCTGTCGAACCAGGTCCTCCAGGTCACCAACCCCAAAGACCTCATCCGGTGGCAAATAAAGCGAACAGACAGTAATATCCAATTGGAAAGAAACTCGAACTGCTACCGCCTGAAATCTAGTGTGCAGAGGCACACTGGCATGTGGCTGAGAGTGTTGAACCAGCACTGCAACACCACCATGTGCACGTGGCACAGGGTCTGCATCCAGACGGTAGACAGAGTAACCCTTAACAACCGGATTATCCGACGCCTTAAAGCAAGTTTCCTGAAGGCAGCAGCACAGAGGTCGCCAATGCGACAAAAGCAGCCGCAGCTCTTCTGCATGGGTCCGATAACTTTGACAGTTCCACTGAACGATGGTATGCGCAGGCATTAGGGCGGGCTTAAGACAACACCATCCTCCTCAACTCCTCCTCTGGGCGATCCGAAAACATCTGAATCCTCACCCGAATCAAAAGATGGAGTGAGGGTCAGAACAAAGTTGTCCTCGGAAGGAGGAAAAGGTCCCGGATAATTAGAACAGGAAGTCTCTTCCTGCTCCATGGGCAGAGTGGTATCACAATGTTGAGGGGACGCAATGGACCCCTCAGCAAGCTGGCCGTTCAACGACCGTTTCACCGTCTCTCCCGGTGGAGACGTCTTCACAGGCGGAGTTGAGGCTTTACCAGCAGAAGCCTTCTTCTTCGACGGCTTCTGTGGCGCACTCCGGGCAGGCGGAGGCTTAGCCGAAGCCTTCACCTGCCTGGAAACAGTTAGAGCATCAGGAACAGGAACAGTAACAGGAGCAGAAGCAGAAGCATGTGCTGGCTGGGCAGAAGTCGACGGCACGGCAGCAACCGGGTCTGAAGGACCCAAAAGACCCTGCAAAGATGGATGTTGCTGGGTCAACAAAGTAACAAGCATGCCCACCGTCCTCGTCAAAGACCTGAGCTCAGCGCGCAAATCCGCCAAATCAGCAGACTCGCTAACTGGGCCAGGCAATGACGCACTGCACACCTGGGCAAAAGAACGTGTTAGCGTCGGCGCCGATAGTTTGGCTTTCTTCCGGGCCTCTGAGTAGGAAAGCCCGTCCTTAACCTTCAATTCCTGAACACGACGTTCCTCAACATAAACATGGCAGTCCCGTGAAGAGGCCTGGTGCTGACCACCGCAGTTGACGCAGCGCGCCGGGGCAGCACAATCAGTGCCCTCATGGGCTGCCTGAGCACAGCTAACACAGGTTGGCTTTGCCTTACAGGAACTGCTGGTGTGGCCGAAGCGTTGACAGCGGTAACACCGCATTGGGTTCGGGACATAAGTCCTGACCTTCAACCGCAGGTAACCGGCAGTAATGTGCTGCGGTGCAACTGGCGTATCAAAGGTCAGGAAAAAGGTAACAGTTGGCTGGGCACCATTCTCACCTTTCCGCGTCAAACGCTTCACAGCCGTAACGCCTTGTGACTTGAGTTCGTCCAGGATGATATCATCGCTGAGACCCCTCAAATCAAAGCACGTCACCACCCCCTTGCTGCTGTTTAAGGTACGATGCGGCTCCACACGCACCGGGCATAACCCCAGTGCACCCGCCTTCAAAAGCCTCTTTGCCTGAGCCCCATCCGCAACCTCAACAAGGTATCCCCCAGCACGGAGCCGAGAGACACTCTTCGGATTGGAACCACAGATCCCTTTTAGTGCTTTGTGGACAGCGAACGGACCGAGTTGTGTAACATCTCGGCCCTCGCCTGTCACCACCAAGAACTTCGGGACTTGGTCCCGACTCTTACCAATGTTCGGTAACTGGGCACCAGGCCCAACCAACTCAGGTTCCCTCCTCTGGCGCTTGCTAGTGCGGCGAGGAGCGGAAGAATTTTGGGGGGAAGAAATATTTGCGGAGGAGGGGGGAGAAGAAGTTGCCATGGAGAGCAAAAAGAAGTCGCGGCGGTGCGCCCCCCAGAAAAGAAAAACCCCGCGCGGCACTCGGGTGATGCAGGGCCGGAAGCCGCATATCCAGGGCCCTGCACCAGGAAGCTAACACCGCCGTCTATCTCGGTGAGGTGGCAGCCTAAGCATGCCGAGAGGCGAGGCCACCAAGGAAGCCGTACACACTACCTCCCTCGATAACCCAAACAGTTCGGGTCCGTGATGCAGATGGATACAGCACAAGCCGCCTCCCCACAACGACAGGACCCGAAAAGTCATAGCCGATTGACCTTAGGCCGGCTCGCCCAGGCCACCCGTCCTCCAGAATAAGGAGCCAAAGCCCGAAAGCCAGGATCTCCGCCTCCACGGATTACTAGGTTGCAGCACACGGCCAACATGCTGGGGGATGAGGATGAAAAGCCCAGTGGCCAGAATGGGCAAATCGGAATCAAATCCAAAAGGGGATTCAAACCGCCAAACATCCTCTAAGCAGCCACCCCGGGCCCGGTTTGTCTGGATGTCCCTTCACCTCTTTCGGACTAGTGCTTGCGACGGGTGTTAAACCTGCCCGCCATACACACCGTAGGCGCACTCGCAAACCGTAGTGTTGAGGTTGCTAGTGTTCAAGACGGACAAAAAACCCTCCGCCACGCAGACCCTTGGCACACTAGCAAACCGTGATCTTGGGTTCCCTTTTAGTCGCCTCCTACGACACGCAGGGGTATGGTGGGCTTATTCTACCCCCAGCCCACAGGGGGGCCCCCAGCTTTGGAACCACCGTCTCGACGCAAGAGTGAAAATCCAGAATCACCAACCAACATGGCATCAGTAATTGAGTCGTTTAACCATGTTTCCACCACAACCACAAAGTATGCACATCCCAAGAAAAGTTTGGATGTGCGGACCTTAGTTTAGATGTATATATTTTCAACTAATGTAAAAAAAAACTTATATTACGTCCTCCGAATGATGGTGTAGATGAAGTTAGGTGTTACGTTTATGCGCTCTTAAGACCTGTGAAAGTTGAGATATCCATCCGAAACAAAAATGGTAGCCTATAAGAAAAGCTGGTAAGTCCAAAAAGGATCGACATTGTAAAAAGTGGTATCATTCCACCAAGAAATGGCCTTCAAGATAAACCCGATTAACCAGACAGTTTGGCACATTAAGCTCTTCTTTAAATTCTTTGATACAAGTGCTGATTTGCTTTGCAAATTTGCAATTTTGCAATTTGCAATTTTTGCTTTGCAATTTTTGCTGATAATGAAACTTGAACTAAGTTAGATTAGCTTTTTCCGTTTGTCTATTGTCAAGTAAAATAAACGATTATACACCAATCCAGTACACGTAAATATACATGGTCAATGAACTAAGATTTCGCCTAGGTGGAAACGGTAATCGATTTATATCCCCTCTATTGTACAACGATGTATGACTGCAGAATTGCTTCAGCTTTTAAATTATAATTTAGTTTAAATACACAAACATCTGTCGTTGCGGCCGGGGTATTTTATCTTTCTTTATGATTAGTGCTTAATACTGCACTGTGTCTTGGCTTCAGCACTTCACCATTCAGTTGTTTAGAAATGCAACACAATAACAGACTTATAAAGAAAAGGGCAATACGCCAAGTTGTCTGGTTACCAGAGTTTACCTTGCTGTCATTAATTTGGTGGAATGACATCACTGTTTTCTAAGACCTATCCTCTTTGGAAACTTGGCATCTTTTCATATACCATTTCCTAAATCTTTATCTTCATGTCTTAAATCTTTAGTCTTCGTCTGTTACTAGTGTATTATTGTGTTTAGTTGTATTTTCGGTCACGGAAAATCCGAGGGAGTTATGCTCCATAAATAAACCAACCAACCTTGTAAAAGAGATGCATATATGTCTCAGAGTAAACTGTTTATGTAAAAAGGCAGCTCACTTGTATACTGACTTGAATCTCTCAGCTAACAATGTTAAACTGTATAAATCAAACCTTATAATGTCCCTACGTGTTGCGAAGAAGTTTTCTAGTTCCCCGCATCTGCATATCTGCAGTAATCCAAGAAAGAAGAAAATGTTACTCCTCTTGATGGCCATCTGTTCAAATTAGAGACATAAGTTGCGTGTCAGCAATTTTGTAATACAGGACATTTAAGTGGCAACTGTACAGGTTAGTAAAATATCTACCTGAGTGAATTAAAATATTGCAAAATAGACTGAAGTTTCTCTAGTTGGCTCAAACCGAACAAAAGATGTCTAACGTAATTACACCCGAAAAAAACAATCTCGAAGAATAAAGGACAATCTGAAAAAAAAGCTTCTAAAACATTTTAAGTACTAGAAAATTGTAAGAACTAAACTCGAAATACTGCATAATTGTACCTAGTCATATTGGTAGTGATTCTGTGAGATAAGCAAAAATTTTCGTAGAGCACTGTTATTAGTCGTGTAGGCTATAGTTAATTGAAATATTGGTTCATTATCATCGTATAATACATTTTCGTATATTGTACGTGTTTATTCCGTTACTTAATTAATTACTTGACGAAAGCAAGAGGATAACGAAAAAAAAACCTAAAATATAGTATTGGAGACAAAGATTAAATATAGACATGTTCACTTACACACTCTCTCAAACCCATCCCACACCAACATTTAAATACTGTTTACTATTAAAACTTTCGAAGCATTGTGATTCGCTAATTTCTTCCTCTAACAATAGGATTTGATTAAAATAACTCTCTTTGATAGACAAACGCTTTCACAAACGGTTTTGAAGTGTGCTCCCTTGTGTACTTTGTTTGTTAATTCTAACTCATGGTGAGAGTGGAAGGATCGCATGAATGAATTAAAGGTGGGGATGAAATGCACTAAGTAATAAAGTTAATCTTGGAGGCATTTTCTGGTTTAACAATAGTACTACTTTCTAAGGCCAAAGCGTTATGAAAATTTATGGGTTCTCTTGTATAATTTTCAGTTTTGGGTAGCTATTACAACTTTCGTAGGATTTAAAGTAGAAAAAGGTCGGTTCTACCATTATTTATACCATAATTCTGAAAAAAATTTCCATAATGAAACAACGCATGCATCTCGGATAAATTGGGGCCAAGCCAATAAATTGACCTAAACTCTAACTAAAGTTTCCACCGGAACTGACATTTACTGATAGTGATCCAGTAACTTTCAATTAGAGACTAAGAGAGGTACATCCACAGCTCGAATGTAGGTTTTGTTCGATACTTCCTTTTGGTACCATCGGCTTGTCTAGGCTAAAGGAAAAATTCCTCCTATAAATTACAGCTAGCGCCTCCTATCATTTTGACTTCCGTCGTGAATCTGAAGAGATGCTTCTGGCCTGACCGTATTAAATAAGTTAGAAATTTCATAAATGGTCCATATCGACCGGCTAGTAAACAGGAAGTCCTTTTCATTTGCCTGTCAGGAGGCTTCTTTTTTACCAAGGAAGTCCTGGGTTCGAGTTCCAGTCGGGGAGTTGTCTTTTTTCTTTGTCAGACTAGTGTATTTTCTTTCGTTTTCAGACTATTTCAAGTATTTTGTATCCACACAAGGCCAGTCTTTAATGTAGACTGTTTCCTTCGTTTAGCCTTTACTTTGCGATTTCTTCTTTATTTATCGTATTTTTATTCATTTCCATCAGAAAAATCTGTTTACGTCTTCATCAACAGCATAAGTTTTGGTTTAAAGCTCTACGAACTCTTTGGGTAATTTCATAATATGACTCACTTGATCTTTCCTCCCCACTTCTGTTTTGGTATAGTACACAATTCATGTCTGAATTGTGGAAAGTTCATTAATCTGTGTTCATTAGTCCGTGATTTTTATTCACTGCATCTTTAACTTACAACACGCGTTGTTGTGGAACTGTACAGTTGGAAAGTTGTTAAAAGAATTACTGCAAAAAGGGATCAGGCCTACGCTAGGGAAAAATGGCGGCGCTCTGCCTCAACAAAAATTCCAAACCAAGATAAAAAGGAAAAAGAAAAAATGGATTGGATCACATTATGTCACAGATGACTAAAAAAAGTGACACAATTATTTGCAAACAAAGACAATTTCGTCAATTAACAATGTCTTTTACACAATTCAGAAAACGGAAAGAAAGAAAATGGGTTAGGGAAGATAACAATGGGAATGGTTAGAGACCAGTGTAAGCTTACACGCAATAATAGTGCCACCTCTGATTGTTGGGATGAATTTGGCTCTAGGTCAATAAGTTACTACAGTAAGGTTCCAATTAAAAACCAATCTACGCAGTAACTTTGTTACCAAAGACTCAGTACCCTGGAGATGGGATGCAAAAACCGGGGAAGGAAACGATACAACAAAATTCCTCCACACGTCCCCTTCCCCCACTGCATGGGAAGTTATCGTAAAGTGGAATAGACACTTCATCCTTAACATGTCGTTTAAGGAAAACATAAGGGACGAATATGAAATAAAAGCTAGCTAAAGTATGGGATCGTACATTTGCGTTGTAGTCAATAAAATACTTAATTAAAATGTCATTAGTTTAAAAAAGTTTGTTAGGCCATATAGACAAAAATGTGAGATTTATAATATAATTAAAAAGTAAGAAATTTGTTTTTTCTAACAATTTTTTTAATTTAGTTTTCCTTACAAGTTATATTAGATTTGTCATGATTGACAAAAAAGAAGGCAAATTAAAGACCGTTTAATTCATTAATAATCCACGTAAAAAATTTAAGTGTGCTCATCCAATTGAGTATGTAGGTGGCTTGTAAACAGGCGTCTCTCCAAAAATGCTGAAGTAGGTCTGAATTGTCAAGAATTGCTCCTGCTATGTCTTTGATTGCCAAATTTGTACATTCAGAAACAGCGTTCCCTTGTGGAATTCGAGGGACTGTACAAGAATTCCACAACCCATGTTCATACATAAGGGCTTCGACTTAAAGCAAATAAAGGAGATTGAATATTAACGATTTAAACAAGATTTTATATAAAGAAAATAAACAAGATAACGAAATTTGACATAAAGGAGATAAATTAGATTTGAGTTAAAGCAGATAAACGAGCTAGGAGCTTAACAATATAAACAAGATTTATACAAAAATTAGATAAACGAGATTTTACATCAAGTACATAAATGAAACAAGAAAAAAATTAATTAACATGGTGAAGGTCAACCTATGGGTCTTTGTGTTAAAATTATAATTTTGAGAGCTCAAAAAGTCGTAAAAAATACAATAAAAAAATGTTTGAATCTAGCCTCGACTACATAAGGACTGTCAGCTCGTACTGAAATTTTGAAATTCGGCTCACCCGAATCCAAGATTCAGAGATGGGCAACTTCCTTTTGGGGATGTACAGTTACTGTAAAAAAAACGCCCTTTTTCGTTATATCGAGGGTCGTAATGACGACCATGGAGAAATTCAAGTATCTCGAAAACTACTAGACGAATTTTCATGAAACAAAGACTGAACTGATTATCAGATTGTCTACTATATCTCTATCTTTATTAAATAACTACGTTAACTGACTGAAAATAATTGGCCGAGGGAGTATAACTTAATGATATCTGATCATATCTCAAAAACTAGTGGAAGCATTTTCATTAAACAAAGACTGAATTGCATATTATATTTTGCTGCTTAATATTGCATGTCATACGTATAGAAATATACCATATATAATAAAAATTAATCTAATTTTTGTTTGATTTTATTCTATCCAGTAGTTTATGAGATATGTTATTCGTTATCAACTCGTGTTGCTCGCTCGGCCAATTATATTTGGATACTTACCATTACATGTAATACGCATAGAAATATAGAAATATAGCTGATATTATAATAAGCAACCCAGTTTTTGTTTCATTCAATTCTGCCCAGTAGTTTTCGAGATATCAACACTTTCGTTCAGAGTCACATACATTAATCCTGCAACTTCTTCCGTAGAACGAAGGCGATTTTTTTGACCGGAACTGTACCTTTCGTCTGGCCAATCTACAGGTGAAACTATACCTGTCAAATCCTGGAAATCGGATCAAATCATAGCTTCCATTTACCTTTTAAAGGATATTTTAGTTTACCGGAAATAGTTATGGAGAATAAAGCCATCACGTGTTAACTGAAGCAACGCTATTTTGCTGATTAAAAAACAAGTTTTCCTTACTGTAACAAAAATCCCCGAACGCACATAAAGCAATACAAGATTATTGTCGGTGTAGTCAACATTCCTGAGTACAGTTCAGTAAACTTAGAAATTCTACTTATGAAATGTTAATGCGTATCAGTAGTAATAAATATCAGAAATATGTGATTGATTTAACATTATTTGTGTATTAAACCCTTTACAACTACTATGGGCCTGCATAACTTGTACTTTGAAACTCAAAAACCTGGGTATAATTCCATGAAATTTACATGATTTAAAGAACTCAAGGTGAGCTAAAAAGTTTTAAGCTTGATGGTTAAATAAACACGGATTTTAACCATTTTATAAATAACATGTGGCACATTAGGACTTATGTGCCACATGTTATTTATAAAATGGTTAAAATCCTTGGTTATTAAAACCTTTTTAGCTCACCTTGAGTTCTTGAAATCATTTAAATTCCGAGAGTTGTACCCAAGTGTTTGCGTTTCAAAGTACAAGTTATGCAGGCCCGTAGTCATTATATTAGTACTAAACCTAGCGCTCGGTGCAAGAGCAGTTCCTAAAGTGTCGAGTAGGATCATTGGCACCTCATGTTCAGTGTAGAGACTTGATATAATGAAACAATGAATGTACTATCATCGTTATTATACTGTAATGGCCGCCATCTTGAAATCAGACGGCCATTTTAAAATTATGTTAATTATTATCGTCCAATTTCCTTCAAATTCAGAAAGTAGACAATATAGTTTATACCAATTGTTGAAACAATGACTGTGCGATCGTCAATAAAAATCTCTACTGGCTGCAATCATAAAATCAGGTGGCCAGTTTAAAATTATGCTTATTATCATCTTCCTTCAAATTTAGTGCATAAAAGAAAAAGTAAAAATGTAAAAATGAATGTTGCGTAAATTCATAGTCGCTATAAATATGTAACTGTCCCATCTTGAAATTAGATGGCCATTATGAAATTATGTTTATTATCATTTCCTTCAACTGTAGAAAGGAGAAGGGAAGGCATAAGGAAATGCTTTGGGGTGGTCGCCGTCTTGTATTGAAGGACAGGCTGGCTTTTTTTGGTTACCATTAACTACTACACCATTGCAAATAACAACAGCAAGTGTAGCTAATGCATTGCCCATAAAAGCTACACGCTGAAACAATGTTTCACTGTTACCAACTGAAAAAATGAATTTGCCATCGTAACTATTAATCTGTAATGACCTCCATCGTGAAAGCAGCCAGCCACATTGAAATTGTGCTTATTATCATCTGATTTTCTTCAAAGTTAAAAGATCGACGATATAATTGATACCAGTAGACCAACATACTTTCTGCTTGACAAAAGCCATAAACCTCCTTATTATTACAATTTTCAAAGTTACAGGAATAATAAATAAAACCGACCGTTTAATGTTAAGAGTAATGGTTTAAAAGTCAAAGCCGAGAAGAACATACACAGACTTTGAAAGTTAGGCTCTAGTAGCCACATTTTCTCAATATGAGGCTGGTTAGCTTTAGACTCTTACTACCCGGTGACCAACTTTCGTCCTTAAGAGGAGGAATGCAATAAATACATTTTGACGAAAAACTATAAAAGATCATCCTACAGAGACCCATGTCATTATCCAATGGTAGTGAGATGTACGGTTTTTGCTTTACTTTAGGTAAAAAGGTTTTTCCGTTTGGGTGACTTGGCACCGTATTAAGAGTAGAAAGCATTTTTGGTAATCATTAATTACTTTAAATACATGAAATTAGTATAAAGCTAGTCAAAAATTCTACATAAAGCATCAAAAGTCTAATGCCAAACTTCATAAGAAACTTGTGTGCTTCAAGTTCTGTAATGATATTCCAAGAACCAGAGAAAACCTGCTACAACCTTACACACACACATGTTCTGTCCGAATAGGCTGAATTATACGTACAAATTTGGATTTATAAAATCGGCTTACTAAGTCATTAAGCTGACCAGCCTCTCGCTAATTAATATGACACCTTCACCCTTTCTGTCAAAGCTTCTCCATTTTCCTTCTAGGCTTTGACTTTGAAACCGTTACTCTTATCATTAAACGATTTTTTGTTTGTTTATTTATTAGACATACAAGGTTTGACTTAAATGATATAGGCTAACCAATATTAGAGGTAATAATCAGGTGAAAGAGGTTTAGGCTAGCTATCTATTATTTATCCCAACATGTATCCTAGCAGTTATTTTGATGCTAAGTTGTCTTCATCACACTGCTCAATAAATTCATATCTGCCGCTTTGTTGGCAGGGTTCCTATTCAGAATTCTTGTCTCCACGAACAGTCTTAGGCTGTTTCGGAAGAAGTAGCTAGCAAGGTGCACAATTCTCATTACTATTGCTCTTTAAAGAATTTAAACAAAGTAATGAAATATGTGTTGCGGATTCATTTGCGAGATAATGGCGAAAAGTCATAACAACAACAAAAGGCCCTGGGCCTTTTTAATACCGACATTAAAGTCATATAAATTTTAAATCAGTTGATTGGCTCTTTTTCCACAGGAGAGCAAAAATTCTCAATAAGAACAACATGAGAATGTAGTCGAGTTAAAATAGCGTCGAAAAGCCCTGGTCCTTATTGGTACTGACATTTCAAGTCATAAAAATTAAAAATCGGTTAGTTGGTTTGATCGTCAGTCAGGGCAAAATTGTCCCGACAAGAACAACAACACCAAGAATATTGAAGTCACATTGCCATAGCGTTCAAAAGGTGCAGGTCCTGGTAAATACGGACATTTTAAGCTAGAAAAATTGACAATCGGTTCATTGGTACGATCTTTAGGAGAGAGCAAAATTTCGCCTACAAGAATATTGTAGTAACATTAAAACAGTGTTCAAAATGACCTGGTCCTTGTTATTACCTATATTTTCCTCTATAAAAATACTCGTTCATTTGTTTGATCGTTTCATTTCATCGTTGCATTTGATTCGTTTCCTTTGTTCATTCCTCTATAAAAACTCGTTCATTTGTTTGATCTCTAGATGAGATTAAATACTCCCTAACAAGAATAGCAAGAACACTGTAGTCACATCAAGGACCGCGGTAACGGTCCTTATGTAAGTCTCAGCATGAACTTCCATGTTAAACGTCAAACTTTGAACTCTTATAGTTTAACCCAAAATTGACATAGACCAACGAAATTCGGTATTTGGGGTCGTGTCGTAACTATTTCACCACACTGCAAATTTTAATGACAACAATCAAACCGTTCGGCGTCCACAGCATTGCCATTTCTTGTTGTTGTTGTTGTTGATGTTGTTGTTGTTGTTGTTGTTGTTGTTGTTGTTGTTGGGACTCTTTGCCCTCACCTGGAGACCGAACCACTGAACCGATTATCAAGTTCTATAGCTTAAAACGTAGGTCTGGACATGGCCTAGGGCCTTTCGCAGGCTATTTTAACGTAACTATAATATTCTTGACACGGAAAGCCAAATGGGCTAAAACCTTTGCTCTCACCTAGAGATCGAACCAATGAACCGATTTTCAATTTGTATAGCTTAAAATGTAGGTATTAACACCGACCAGGGACATTTGAACCCGATTTTGATGTGACTGCAGTATACTCGTCGGCAGACCAATTATTATTGCAGAGCACTGGGCAGAAATCATTAATGTTTCTGTTGGAACTCTTTGTCCTCGCCTGGAGATCGAACCACAGAACCGATTTTCAAGTTCTATCAAGGATCGCGGTAGAGGTAATTATGTAAGCCTCAGCATGAAATTCCATGTTAAACGTCAAACTTTGAACTCCTATAGTCTCGCCCAGAATTGACATAGACCAACGAAATTCGGTATTTGGGGTCGTGTCGTAACTATTTCACCACATTACAAATTTTAATGACAACAATCAAACCGTTCGGCGTCCACAGCATGGCCATTTCTTGTTGTTGTTGTTGTTGTTGTTGGGACTCTTTGCCCACACCTGGAGACCGAACCACTGAACCGATTTTCAAGTTCTATAGCTTAAAACGTAGGTCTGGACAAGACCAAGGGCCTGTAGCAGGCTATTTTAACATAACTAATATATTCTTGACACGGAAAGCCAAATGGGCTAAAACATTTGCTCCCACATAGAGATCGAACCAATGAACCGATTTTCAATTTGTATAGCTTAAAATGTAGGTAGTAACACCGACCAGGGCCTTTTGAACCCGATTTTGATGTGACTGCAGTATACTCGTCGGCAGAGCAATTATTATTGCAGACCACTGGGTAGAAATCATTAATGTTGCTGTTGGGACTCTTTGTCCTCGCCTGGAAATCGAACCACAGAACCGATTTTCAAGTTCTATAGCTTAAAACGTAGGTACGGACAAGGCCTAGAGCCTTTCGCATGCTATTTTAATGTAACTACATTATTCTTGACACGGAAAGCCAAATGGGTTAGAACTTTTGCTCTCACCTAGAGATCGAACCAATGAACCAATTTTCAATTTGTACAGCTCAAAATGTAGGTATTAACACCGATCAAGGCCTTTTGAAAACGATTTTGATGTTGCTGCAGTATTCGCATCTGCAGAGCAATTATTATTGTAGAGCACTGGGCAGAAATCATTAGGTGGAGTAACAAATTTTTGCAGAAATTTTGCAGAAAACATAAATTTGGTACACAAGTCTTTCTTAACAGTAAAAATCGAACCAGCCATGGACACCAATGAAATACCCAAAGTGCCATCAGTGCCCCCCCCCACCCCTCCCGCCCCAGAACCTCCTCGTGATGCCTCAACAAATTCTTATAGATTAAGCTAAAAACATGAAATTTGGTGCAAAAGTCACTCTTAGCAGTATAAAACGAATCAGCCATGGAAAAGACTCTCTTATAACAGTTATTTTTAGGTGATTACAATGTTCTTTTCTGTGTTATTCTTGCTAAAACAAGAAAAAAAAAGGGATATTAGTATTAAAAATAAGCGTATAAAATACGGATGTAAGCCTTAAAAAACTTAAAGCCCTAAAGGAACAGATATTAGAAAAAGACATGTAAGCCATCAGCATCGCACTAATACCTGTAAAAGAATCTCCAGTGACCCAAAAAACGCTGGAGCTTCTTTTACACGTATTAGTGCAACGCTGATGGCTTTTTCTAATATCTGTTCCTTTAGGGCTTTAATTTTTGATGTGAGTGCAGTATACTCGTCGGCCGAGCGATTATTATTGTAGAGTACTGGGCAGAAATCATTAATGTTTCTGTTGGAACTCTTTGTCCTTGCCTGGTGATCGAACCACAGAACCGATTTTCAAGTTCTATCAAGGATCGCGGTAGAGGTCCTTATGTAAGCCTCAGCATGAAATTCCATGTTAAACGTCAAACTTTGA
>JAHWFP010034301.1:35499-81528 GCA_023313725.1 Lithobius niger | reverse complement strand
CCTAACATGCTTTACTTATCTTATTAAGCTGTTTGAACTATCTAACACACTTAACTCTTCAAACTAAGCTGTATGAAGTATGTAACATGCTTTGCTCAGCTTGTTTTTTGGGTCGCTGGAGATTCTTTTACACGTATTAGTGCGACGCTGATGGCTTACATGTCTATTTCTAATATCTGTTCCTTTAGGGCTTTAAGTTTTTTAAGGCTGACATCCGTATTTTATATGCTTAAGCATTGTTTAATACTAATTACAATAAAGTTCAATAGGTTAATATCTGCATTTTAAGCTTAAAAGTTTTAAATCGGTGCATTGGTTAGATCTCTAGGTGAGAGCAACGTTTCCTCAACAAGAACAACAACAAGTAGAATATTGCCGTAATGTCAAAAAGGCATGGTCCTTGTTCATACCTACGTTTAAGGTTAAAAGTTGAAAGTTGGTTCAATGGTTCGATGTCCAGATGAGGGCAAGAGTCCCAACAAAAATAACGAAACGTTTTGCCTTTCTGTGTGGGCCAAACAGTTCAATTTCTGGTATTACATTTTTTTTACCGAAGTGAACTAGTTAAGACACGACCCCAAATACTGAATTTCGTTAGTCTATATTAATTCTGGGGAAGACTATACGGTTTGAAAGTTCGACGTTTGAGGAAGTTCATGATGATATTTACATAATGACCACCGACATGAAGAAGTTTTAAGCTATTTAGTGCCATTCATGGGTCCATCAGGCTCAATAAATCAATCAGAATCAGCTTCGTTCTGGGACTATTGGTCATGCCAGTTCAATGAGTCAGTTCGATTCAGTGGGTCAGTAGGGTCAATGGGTCAATAATGGTAAGTTGGTCAATCCGAGACACTGGGTTACTCAGGGTCACTGGATCATCGTCATGAAATTCATTAGCTCAAGGGTCTCCAAAAATTCCCGATTCCATCTTTGCTTCAGAACAATACATCAGTTTTACTTCGACGTGTTTTTGCCATCATTGTTGAACTTGATGGCCAAAACATTGTTCAAACGCAACAGTTCAGCGTATAAAAGTTAGCTATTACCAAGGTTGCATCTGTATATTATTAAAAAGAAAAACCAATGATTTCAAATGAAAAAATCCGCTAAAGCTGAATGCAAAGCTTCATTAAAAAAAATCCCTGCAATCAGTGTAACAAGAAAAGAAAAAACGTAAGATTGTGTAGTAACACAAAGTTTAAGCGATGCTGCAGTTGTGTTGTTATTTTCCCACAGATGCCTGAAAACACAAGTGTATAGTATAGTAGCACGACCCTCCCTCCAGCTGCGGCCGTGATTGACGCCTAAAGGTGGAAACCTCTGCCACATTAGCGGGGGGGGGGCTTTGTGGTTGCCATGTTCATGTATATTTATCGGGATTGGACGGACGTTTTAGTTTTTGTTGGATCTTGGCAGCGGCACATTGCCTTTCATTTTAATTCAAGAATAAACAAAGACACTCCCAAGTTAATTTGGTTTCTGTAACCTATTTACGAATTAGCTAACCCATTCAATCAGATAGCGTGCCAATTTTATTATCAAATCGACCATTTGTGATCCTTTTGCTTTTAGCTATGATCATTTGTAAGAAACGTGAACAAATTTCTTTTCTTCCCCAGCAATGATGAATGTTTGGATAACCGATGCTGCTATTTTTTGCACGATCCATCTTCATGGGTTCAATAGCAATGGTTTTCAGCAGGAAACCTAATCCAAAATGGTGCTTTTCTGTTTACAATATGCACTAATTTCCCGTAGTAAAACCGTCAACTGTGCACTTTTACAATTTTTTGTGGAAATATACGCAACCACTTTTCTACCGATTTTCTCTCAGCTGTCTCTCACAAAATAGGAAAGCTAATAGTCTCCTATGATCTAAATCAAATAAATAGCTCTCAACTAGCCCACAAAATTCCAGATGGACATCGGCCGTACCTAAGTTGAATCAATGTAATACTGACTCACTTTTCGGATCTATTCCTCTAATAAGTGCCCTGTAATAAGTCATGACTACCAGATACTAACAATTATAGGATTTCAAGGAATTTTTCGAAAGTGGTATTACTTCATTGTCATGAACGTGGCATTAAGGCACACTTGTTCCTATTTCACTTAGTTGCTGTTGTTAATAGTGAAATAAAAGCAGTTACTCTGTAAATAAGGATTCGTTTCTTCATCTTACTTTTGGTAGGAGGAACTGGAATGTAAATTTCAACGTTCTTCACTGTTTCAAATAAGGCAACTCATGTGGTTGATGTTGAAACAGCTGCTTGCTAAGTTAATGCTGGCACAAGTGAATATTTTGATTTATGACTGTTTACTGAATTAATATTATTTACTGATATTAAGTGTAGCAGGACCTGTGTGCTCATCTGTATGCTAGTCGTTCGGGTAAGGCACAGATCATCGTCAGACTTTTGAATGTTTTTTTTTTATTCTGTCTGTATTGCTCTTTGAACAGATGGCTCCAGAACGGATGTGACAAATTTTTCTTTGCGGACTCCTTTAATAATAATAATAATAATAATTTTATTGCGTAAAACAAGCTCGAAGTTCATGTAGAACTTGTAAGAGCAGCAATACACAAAACATGAATTAATAAATACAATAAATAAGGTATATACAATAAATTAATTCAGTACAATATTACATAATAAAACTAAGTTCCTAAATTCCTTTTTAGTTTTTTTGTTGTTGTTCATTATTCAATTTTTCAAATTATTACATTTAGTCATTAAGTATAGATTTTTAAAATTGTTGTTTCAATACTGGTATGATTTAATAAGTTCTGTGTTAAACGGTTAAATATGAACGGTATATAGTAACTTTTATTTCTTAATCCACATTTGTTTATCCATCTTTGCCCTTAATCTTTGCTGTTTTTTAATGTTATTTCTTTTATGTTTATTTTCAAAATAATTTTTTGTTATTATTATTTAGTCTCTTAGCTTGAGCACTGACAGAATTCTTTGATTTTTTGTAAATTTCCTTCGTTTTAATAAGTTCATTTCCAAACAAGACTTTTACTATTTTATTTTGTAAATTTTGAAGTCTTTGAATTATATAATTTGATACTAAACCATAAATTTCAATACCGTATCGTAACTGACTTTCAATCCAAGCATTGCATAAAATTTGTTTATTCTTATTATTTAAAACTTTTCTTAATTGATAGATTTTGAAAGTTAGTATATCAATTTGTTTATTAATGTCTTTATGTGTTTTTTTTAAATTCCAGTGTGAGTCTAGAATTAAACCGAGATTTTTGTTTGCTTTTTGTTTTCTATGTTAATACATGTTCTGTTACAGTTCTAATTTTTTGCATTGTCCATCATTAGGTTACACTTTTCTCCGTGTATAATTACTTTAGATTCCTCTTTTATCTTCATTTTTGGAACAGTGATGTCCATGTAAAGTGTTATTTCTTACTAATATACATCTCATTTTCAATAAGCCAGAAATTTAATAAATCAGTCTTTTTGTAAATCTTTTAACATGTCATTTTTTAATAGTTAATTGAAATGAGAATCATGTCATCAGCAAAAAAGATATAAGTAAGTTCTATCTATACACATACTTATATCGTTTGTAAAAATTAGAAAAAGCAGTGGTCCCAGTACAGACAATGTAGCTTGCTTACAGAGCTTGCTAGAGTGAAAAGTCAATGTAGCACCTTTCTTGGGCCTCTAAAAAGAATTAGTTCTGGTATGGGATAAACCATAAAGAAGGATTTGTACATTAAAGAATGTAGAAAACTAATAAAACGTAGCATTCAACACACAACAGTTTAACACACTAAACACATAAATTGTAATAGCTGTCTTTGAATTGGGACACACTCCATTAAATTATCCAGTAAGCTATCATTGGTTGTACATTACTAAAATGAACTCAGAACTCAATTTGTAACCAGACTTGGATGTAAAAGCCGAAGAGATACCTTTTTTTCTCAAAAAGTATCCGTATTAACTAGAGGTCAGCAAACATTATGGGGCAAAACCCCACTTTGAAAACTGAAACCCACTACCACTGACATGGAGTAAAATAAAGATGTATCAGTACGTAACCAAAGTCTGAGTGTACACTGTACAGCAATGACAATTCATCATTTGTCAATTCTTCATCATCAAGGTTCAAAAAAAAGAAAATAAGGATATGTTGGAAAACACGTACAGAGGATTGGTAGTGACATGGAAAAGAAGGGATGCTTGGGATAATATCACTAAGTATTTAAATCAAAAATATGAACAAGGCAGAAGCAGGCCTACTGAAGGAATATTTAAACCTCTTTGACAAGAAGAAGGAACTCCTAGAAGCCGAGAAGATGTCATTAGTGAAGAGTGGAGAAGGACCAGAACCAAAAGTGGTTGATGTATTCGAGAAGCTTGCAGCCATTCTTGGATCCGAAATCTCCGTAGTAATCCCTATCAACAACGACATTAATTTCCATGTCACTGCAGTTGTACTCATTCTACCAAATACCAGCGATATGCAGGACTCGAGTAATGAATTGAACATAGATGATGCGGGGTGTTCTACCCAACTGAGTGTCTAAGTACCGCAAGCACACTTCATATCAAGGGATCAATTCCAATAAAGAGTTGTTCAAGATTCGCCACCATGAAAACGGAACTGGTTCGCACATAAGGGGGGGGGGGGGGAATGAGGCTTAATGGCGCATCGACAGCTTGGTCATTAGCGCCAACCTCAGTCGCAGTGCAGTGGTCCGGGTTGCCACTGCACCACACATTACAGAGATATTATTCAAACCCCTAATCTAAATCTTGTCATACATCTGTACCTCCTGCAGAAACTGAAAAACATCGGACAGGAGGACAGACTTATCGCCCAATTGACGCACAATGTCATGCGGAAGATGGAAACGACGACGAAAACAATCAAGATGGCAACAATCAACAAGGAAGTGCCGGACCGTAAGTGGCCGCCGACACCAATAACATTCAGGAGGGTCAACCCCCCACAAAAGGAAACAGTGAGTAAGTCGAGTGTGACCAATGCGCAAACGGGCCAACACCACCTCCTCACGGCAACTGCGGCGACACGCTGAGTGCCATTCCTCAACAGTGCCTTTAATAGCTCGTAATTTATTGCCGTCCTGTCCATCCCACGAGGCTTGCCAAAAAGCGTGTAACCTTAGACGCAGAGTTGGAAAAGCGTCCGAGGGAACAAGGCTGAGATCCCTTCCGAGAGGGCCAGAAAGGGCCCCCTTTGCTGAAGAATCCGCTTGCTCATTTCCACCTATCCCAACATGGCCCGGGATCCAGCAGAAGAGCACGGTTTTCCGCTGGCCAGGCAAGCGGGAAAGCAAAGCTTGGACACGCACATAACATTTGATAAAAAAAACCTTTTTTTCCAAAGGGGTATGGGATGAAAACAGATTTGTTTTAAACAAAATATGCTTTGGGGATGAACGCGCTGCAGTCTGAATGTGCAAATTGGAAGGCCAAGTACATCTCAGAGGTAGGCCGTAATTGTGAATGCCATTCTACTGAGCCAACCATTATTTATCAGGAATTGTAGCCGGTTTTCTAACAGAACCATCCTTTTATTGCACCATTGGATTCATTCGTTTTTTCAATTTCGTTATAGCCCTGACCAAACGGCTGTGATTATTGGCCTGGCTCGCATATGCAAAGATCGAGGGTGAAGCCCGAGACATTTGCATATGAGAGCCGGGACAATAATCGCAGCCGAGGGTTAAAAATCGATGACTGCTCGTTTATAACCAATAAATGTTTTATACCACGGTTGTGAAGTCAAGCTAACTCGAATTTAATTAAAACGTGCTTGTGTTTTGTGAAAATATCTCGATATGAATGAAGGTCATTCCATTTTAGTTTATGGGTGGTGGAGTGGTTGGTAGACGGACGAGTCCTTTGTGTCAAGTTTGTTGATGGAGGGGGGAGTGGGGGGGAAAAAGACGAACGCGTCATTTCGCCATATTTCATGCTAGCAAGTTCGTTCGTGTTTTCGAAGCTTTTCGAAGTGAAAAAACTTTGATAAGAGGCCGCAGGGACAGAATGACTTTCTGGGAAGGTATGTAATACATTTTCTGGGTTGTAGTTTAAGAATTGTTTACAAAATATGGTAATCTGGTATCGGTATGAATGAAGGTCATTGCATTTTAGTGTATGTGGAGTAAATAAGCTTGGATATGGGCCAGACATGGGAGAGTTAGCTGGGATAGGATTTCATTCCTTTTAAGCAATTCCTTTTGGACGTTTTTATTGCGTTACGTTTTTTTTTTTTTTTTTGCTCTCTGTATTTGGCTGTTGATATGTGTGTTTCCAGTCATATGATACGGAAGTGTCAAAAGAGTGGGTGACCGGCTAAATTGTGGGGTAACTTGATAACCCACACTTTTTGCGATGATGCACACTTCCAGTCACGGTTTCCGGGATTTAACCTACGGAAATTTAGCGTGGTGTTGAGTTAGCATGACGTCACAGCCGTGGTATAAATGGTTGAAATGGTGGTATATAAGGTGTTTAGCTAGAATCTCATAAGTCACTGAAAGAATTTGAAGTATAATTCAGAAAGACTTAATGAAACCCTAATCAATTAAATATAAAATAAAATTGGATACATGTGATAATACTGAGGGTAAAATCAGTAGATGTGATAGGAAAGTTGCTGTACGTAGTCTGAAAGATTTCTGCGTCAATAATGTGCCTCCTCAAAACGTAGTCTGAATGATTTCGTTATGAACATGGTAGCTGTTGTATCTCAGAGCTGCATTTCGTTGACTAAGCATAGGTGCTGTATGTGGTATGAAAGTCTTGTCCAGCTGGTCGACATCTTCATTGCAGACAAAGTCTACAATGCATAGTCACAGAAAGTTATGTAACCCAAAACACGTAGTGATTTGAGAGTTAGTTCTTTTGGTTTTTCGCGTCACCCCTCCTAAAAATTCACCTGTCACCGTCTTTTCGGAATTCGACACCGGTTCTTTCATATTCATGTCGACCTCTCCAAACTTTGAGCTGTCGAACCACTTTGCGAGCCGCTGCAAACAAACCTCATGATTTTTGTGTTAGTCATGCGTACCAATGCTAGAGGTAGGCTGTGTAGTTGTGCATTAGCTTTTGCTGTACAGCCAGACTGCTACGACGACTCTTTGATTATTTCTCTTCTCACTACAGCAACATTACCAATTAAACACCGTTTTTGTTAAATTGGGGTATTCAATTCCTAAATACGTAACAAATGAAGAGAACAATGGAACCAAAATTGTGAATATGTAAGCGTGACAAGTGGGTAGCAATTATGACAAAAACGGTTCATCTTCATTAATTAACAATATTGGAACTATTATACTCTTTGTTTATTACGTGACCACCAGGTCCTTGCCATTCCAGTTGCATCTGCAACAAACCAATATTATTATTATTATTACTAATTATAATACCTAATATTAATTAATTACCAATTAATTAATAATAATAATTATTAATTAAATCATTAATTATTAATTAATAATAATTATTACTAATTATAATGATTATAATTATTTATTATTATTACTGCTAATTTTTTTTTGTTCTAAATCTTGACTGGTGATTAGAAAAGGAACTCTAGTTAAGTCTCTGATGGTCATTATCGGCCAGGATAGTACGAGAGGCAAGCGGGCTCCTGCATGGTTTACGCGATCTTTTTGAGATATGCACAATATTTTTAAGAAAATATATTTTTATATTTTGAACTTATAAAACATTTTGCATGAAATATCTTTTTAGGTAATTCTTTGCTACAAGTATTGAACCAATTCGTTTCACTTTTCATTTCCCCCAATTTATTGAAGTTTTAACTCAATATGACTTGAATGATATTAACAATTACAAACAAAATCGTCAAGTGTGCCGTAAAAAAGGGGTTATATGTTTAAATTTTAAATTATATGTTTACATGTTAAAATGTACACGGAGAAAAATTTTTTATTAAAATAATCAAATGTACAATTGAGAAAATTGCATCTGTTTAAGTGCTGTTGTGCTTTACGTAAAATGTATGATTGGTAAAGCACAACAGCATTTAAATAGATGCAACTTTCCCAATTGTAAATTTGATTATTTCAATTAAAAATCATCAATGTTTATCCGTGTACATTTTAACAAGTGAAAATTTGATATAACCCCCTTTTTTACGGCACACTTGACGTTTTTGTTTGTAATTCGTGTAGCTTTTTTACGGCTATGGCGTCGCTCTACAAATGTTTATGCATGCCGTCGATTGTTGCTGGCCACTTTGAAACAATTCAACTCAGCTCTGAAAGCCTGCATCTGCGAAATAAATACACCATTCTATCGTTCCTAGCTGCCAATTTCGAGTCCTGGCCTTGAAATTAACAACGTAGTTTGGTTTAAATATATATGCGTTTAGCAGAAACACTGATTCTTTCAAACGGTTCAAAGGGTTTTAGCGGATTTTTTCATTTTGCTCTTCAACAATCAACTTTTTAGCAAAGACGTAACATGTGCACAAAGAATGGATCTGGAGTTTGCTGAGTGGCATTGCTCCCTAATTACAATGATTAAAACAATGACAATCAAATTGATCGTTCAGGGTCCCATAACTCCGGAATGGCTCGACCAATCGATAAAGTGGCCTCTCTGAGGATGAAGCCCAGGGAAATTTTTGGCTTAGATCATGTTTCAGATTTTAAGTAGGTGCAGTAGTTTTTTCTGAAACCGTGTCACACAAGACCAAGAACAAGCACTACAACAAGAAGTGTACAGTTTTCAAATTTACGTGTGGCTCCGTACGTTTACTCTTGCACGGAATTTGATAAAAATTGACGTAAATATACCTTCCATACCTATCTACTATCTGGCCAAGTTTGGTTGAAATATATTGAATAGGAACGGAGAAATTAATAGTTTCAGTTTTGCTGGAAAGAGGGGGGGGGGATTGAGGCTTAATGGTGCGTCGACAACTTGGTCATTAGCGCCAACCTCAGTCACAGTGCAGTGGTCCGGGTTGCCACTGCACCACACATTACAGAGATGTTATTCAAACCCCTAATCTAAATCTTGTCATACATCTGTACCTAATGCAAAAATTGAAAAACACCGGACAGGAGGACAGACTTATCGCCCAACTGACGCGCAATGTCATGCGGAAGATGGAACCGACAACGAACACCATCAAGATGGCGACAATCAACAAGTAAGTGCCGGACCGTAAGTGGCCGTCGACACCAAGAACATTCAGGAGGGTCAACCCCCCGCAAAAGGAAACAGTGAGTAAGTCGGGTGTGACCAATTCGCAAACGGGCCAACACAACCTCCTCACGGCGACTGCGGCGACACGCCGAGTGCCACTCCTCGACAATGCCTTTAATGGCCCGTAACTTATTACCGTCCTGTCTGTCCCACAAGGTTTGCCAAAAAGCTTGTAACCTCAGACGCAGAGTTGGAAAGGCATCTGAGGGAACAAGGCTGAGATCCCTACCGAGAGGGCCAGAAAGGGCCCCTTTCGCAGCAGAATCAGCTTGTTCATTCCCTGCTATCCCAACATGGCCCGGGATCCAGCAGAAAATCACGGTTTTCCGCTGGCCAGGCAAGCGGAAAAGCAAAGCTTGGACACGTTGTGTCAAGGGGTTCCGAGGATTGTAATTCGCCAAGGACTCCAGGGCACTCATGGAATCACTAAAGACAATGAAATGCGTGCCCTGAAGGTCAAGGATCCATTCCACCGCCAAACCAAGAGCCAAAAGCTCTGCAGAGAACACAGAATAGCCTGATGGAAGGCGATGGGCAACCGTTACACCCTTACACACACAAGCACACGCCACGCCACGCCACGCCATGCCAGTTGCCCCTTGGCTTGTCCCAGGTAGCAGTTTCATTTTTGCTCTGGCGTCCCTCCCGAAGGGTTCCACTCTACCAGCAAGGTACTTACAGGAGTTCCGGCGGCTGAGTTCTCAGTACGCCGGTTATCAGCGCCTGTTTACTGGAAAGAGGACTTCAATCATATCGCCGTGTATAAAAATCCCTTACACTTTGTTCGTCGATAATGCGATCTTTGCATTAACAGATATGCTTTTATTACCAATTCTGACTTTTTTTTTACCAGTCATACTTGTTGCTTGATGAAAGCAATGCTTGGAACCTTAAAATCTAGTCGTTTATATGAAACTGAATTTTTACGTTGCACATATGGAAAACCTGGTTAATGTTAATTTCCCTGTATGGCATTAGTCAATAATTGTCACTACTAGATTATTTAGGTTTTTATACAACCTAAACTATAAAATGTCCAGTAAGTAAGATCACATGACGTAATGAATTTATATTTTGGATAACTGGTATATGCATATATTTTTCACCTTTAAGTTGAGCAACATTACAAATGAATGCTGCTTGGTGTCGTGAAAAATATCGTCCTGAGGCATCAATTCTTCACTGGATCCGAATTATGTTACTTTGCCACTGAACCCTTGATAAACGAGTCAAGACCTAAAGTCGGAAGATGCGGTCACTGTTTGTAACTAATCAAGATCATCCAACAGTAATTTTTGGGGGTTGCAAGAGTGGTTTGAAATCATTGTCGTCAGGCCACTGCACGAGTACCCATTTACAGCACAACAAATCACGAATTATTCCTACTTAATTGGGACGCAAGAAGGGGGAAGAATTGTGACCACATCGTTTGCCAACTTTTCCTCGACAGTAGAAAGGATCCAAGAATGAAATCAGGATTCAACGACAGCGTAAAACCACAGCAAAACTTTGGGTGACAACCAAGAGCTACAAAGCTTCAGGCCAGATATGAAAGAAAAAAAAAGCCTTTTTTGATTATCCTTTCCATAAGAATAATCAGCCGTGATCCTGAACTGTACATAATTTATTTTTACGATAATCGCACACTTAATTTCTTTATGCTGGAAAAAGTGCAATACCTGTCAATTTTTGCATTGTTGCCTCAACGATACTTCTGGATGCTTGAGATTTGAATGGCCGCCTCAGGAACTCAACCGCGCATGTGCGGCCCTCCCTTAAGAATGACGGCTGCAATCCCGTCATCTCTCTATTTCAAGCAGCCGTCGTGGATGGCAGATCACTCTCCTAGTTCCGTCCTTTCATCCGAAAACATCGTGGATTCCTTCCCGATCCACCTTCCGTTCGTATAGGCCAGTTTTGGCCGTATCCTTCCGTTGTTCTAGCCACTGTCACCGGTGTGTTTCACCCATCGCCTTTACCTTTCGTTCGGACGCCCGCTGGCTCCTTCCCGTCACTTGGTCCCCGTTGGAACAGAAAAAACCTTAGCTCTCTTCCCATTGTCTCCTGGGATCGTACCACTCTTACGCAGTCTGCCGCTGTCACAATGGTTCCTTCTATCTGCCTTCTTATCACACTAAAGCTCACCCATCCGTCTTACGTCCGAATGAGTCAACTCGGCTTCCCCATTTGGTGGATTGGATCATCATGTTGCTCATTCCGAGTCTCTCGAATTTTTCCCCAAAGTCTGCTTCGGACTTACGAACGAAAGGCACCAATCCTCGCTCTACGGCTTTTGTCTTTCGTGGCATACGCAGCTGCCCTACTTTGGAGGAGACGTTTTCGGCTTCCGCCATCCCTGTGCACGACTGCACGAAAACCTCCAATCTTCGCCCCTGGCTCCCGTTCTTCATGCACATGGCTCCCCCATTGCAGTGAAAAACTTAGACATCCTGTATCCATCCCGGCATCCGTCATCCACAAGCGCACGAAAGCCTCCTTTCCTCGCCCCTCAGCTTTCGTCCCTCAATTCAAAAGTGTCACTCTTTCTGGTGGAAACGAAAACATTGTGGCTCCCTGCCGTGTCTCCCGGAATCGACCCACAATTCTCCATCCCGGCTTCCGTCGTCCACACTCGCTTGAAAAGCCTCCTTTCCTCACCTCCCAGCTTTGGTCCCTCAAGTCACAAGTACGCCCTCTCCAGTGAGAATGAAAACATCGTGGCTCCCTTTCCGTGTCTCCCGGAATCGACCCGCAACTCCGTTTCCCGGCCTACCACAAGTGCACGAAAGGCTCCCTTCCTCGCCTCCTGGCTTTCATCCTTCATGACGACGTGTCTCCCAATCCCAGGCGAAAACTACAACTTTTTGGCCCCTTCCGTACTTCCCAGGACCAACTATGACTCCCTACTAGGCTTTCGCTACACAGAATCGCACAAAAGCCACTTCTCCTGCCAAAGCTTTGGCTCTCAAGATGCACGCTCCAGAAAACGACGTCACCGTGGCCCCCTTTCCAGGTCTCCCTGAATCGATCCACAACCTCGGTTCCAGCTGCCGCTGTCCAGGAGCTCATGAAAAACACCTGCCCCTCCCTCCCGGCTTTCGTCCCTTAAGATGCCCACAACCCTCCACCTGCGGTTACCACAAAATCATTAGCAACCTCTTCCATTCTCTTTCTGAAGTCGACTCACTCACAAGCAGACGAAAGCTACCTCACAGTTTTCGTCTCTCAAGAAACACTCAACTCCAACTCCGTCAATTTCAGGACCACCTTGTCCGCTTTGCCTCCAGCTGGCAGTCAGCACCTATTTTGGGAAACGAGCCACAATTGCTCCATCATACTTTCATCCCCGTCTTGGACTCACCCGTCAACAAATATCACTGCCTCTATCCGCAGGAAAGGAAAGATCTTCCGCTTGCACCCGTAAGCAATTCCTCCCCTCTGGAAACTTTTTTCCGATTACCGTTGCCCGTACCTGCAACAGGAACGAACACACCGAACCTCGACTCTGCATACCCGGAATCGGTCTACTTCCTCTGTCCGGCTTCTGCCATTAACTTCCGTACGAAAAGCATCCCTCTGGCCTTCGTCTACTATGAGCTCCTGACTCTCAAAAAAAATAACAACACACAGAGGAAACGCTTTCATCCTATAATTTCGCCCAACTTTTTCGCAGCAGAATGAAAATCACCGGAGTGCCTTCTCGAGTTCTCGAGGTCGAGCCGCAGCCCACCCGCCTGCCACAACACTGCTTCTTCTTCTGGAGCACCATCTCTCGCTTTCGCCCGTTAAGCTAACTTTCTGCCACTCGCGATCTTCAGCACCGTGGGAAACCGAATCATCCGTTTTCCACAATTCGGTTCTTCCCCCATCAACACATGACGAAGCAATTCAATTCTCTTCCACAGATCAAAGAAAATCCTTTATCTTGGCCACGGCCTCGCCACCTCTTTTACACACACGTTTTCTTCAGTCACAAGCCTTCACACCATCCGTGGTTCCACTTCTTCTTTGAACCGTTCTGCCGCCATGTCGCTGCTCTTCCACACGAAAACATCCTCTGAATGGACCAACCCATCCAACTTCCAGCCAATCACTCCAAGCTTTCGTTTTCCACCCTTTTGGTTCATCACGCGAAGACGCTTTGTGTTGTCTTCTCGATATACAAATATACATAGCATCCCGCACAACCGGATCTTTATTTTCCCTATCATGGTCAAAACAAAGAAGCCTACATACCCAGATGTTGAAGATATATACTTCGGTCATATGCCAACAGTTGAAGATCCAGCCTCACGCAACTGTCCGGGTCTCAGGAACCCATACGGACTCGACCCACACAAGACTGTTTGCCAATATCACAGACGCTGTGAATATTATTCAAATCCATGCTACATTTGTATGAGGGGGGGGGAGATGAGGCTTAATGGCGCGTCGACAGCTTGGTCATTAGCGCCATTTGTATGACCATTCCGTACAAAGTTTGGAGGAAGATTTCCTCAATGCAACTAGTTTCGGCACTACGAAAACAAATCTGGCCAAAAGCCATAATGAACTCATCAAGACACTCAAATCTGCTTTCTTTCCAAAGCCAAACCTTCGTGCAATGTTTCGAAGCCTCCCAGGACACCAGAAAAGACTCCAACATCTTACAATCTGGGAACCCCACTCTCCCAACAATCCTGGTTCATCTCTCCATTGTCCTTCGCCTCACCAAACAGTGTCATTCTAATCGTCACCACCGAATCCGAGGGCGAAAACCTGGCGGCTCCTCCCATTTCACCTCTCCCTGTCCAAGAATCAATAGACGTCCAAGAAACGATAGACAAAAGCACATCATCTCCTCTAGGCGATGATTCTTCCCGTGCAATTGGAACTCCTCCAATTGACCTAATCGTGCCTGCCACACCTCGTTCTCCATCCCATGATGTAGCTGACAAAGACGAACCGCCTCTTCATCTTGAGTCAATCCCACCAGGCTTTCCCTGTAAGACGAAATTCCATCTTTAAGCGTCACCACAACATGCACCAACAACACTCTTCCAATCATCAGATTCGGCAGAAAACTTTGACTGAGTCGACCCCGGGTCATACTCTGTAAACTCTTATGTCACAAATTAAAACTCAAGGACCGTGCCAAGGCCCAATTTGAGTTACACTTCGTTAAAGTGAAACCCCTCTTCCTCTCTATTCAACAGAAGATCAGTGAACAATACCAAACAATCACGGACCTAATATCTGAATTAACAAACTTCGCACAGAAAATGCACGCAGTTCATGCAGCTTACCAACCCCGTTCTTCACGACGCCTCTAGGAAAAAAGCCGTGCCACCTCCGCCTCACTTAGGCCTCAACCCACCATTGGAACGTTTGCCTTGGGTCCGTGACCCCTTCCCAATTATTGTGAAATCAATGAGACCCTCCTATTCGACTCCAAGTTGATCTCAACACCACATCCTGTCCTCCTCCCCCTCGGATCCCCCACCCCACCCTTCCAGAACGCTAGTATACATCGAACCTCCATTTGCAACGGAAGATCAACCATCTGCCCTAAACTCCTGCAATGAACAATACCTGCAAACCCAGGCCAACACTACTGAATCCTGGAAGGCACTCAAAGCGACATCTGAAGCACACAAGCTTCCATTACTCACTATGACAGTTTGATAATGCTCCAAATTTCCAACCTCTCCACCCCAACATGGTGCAACTTTCTTCCCTCCCCACTTCTAATATCCCTTACAACCTCTGCAAATCAAAAGCAAAGGGGTATTGCTTTGGGGTTCTGAATCATCCGCCAACCCCAAACCATTAAAACTCACATTTCCACACCATGTCAAACTTTCATTCTTGAACTAAACCTTAACAAAAAAATCAATTCCACCAGAAAAATTCAACTATTTCGGTCCCCATCTTTGAACCCTTGGCCGGCGCTCAGAAATAAAAAAAAAAACATATAAAGAAACCTTTCCCAACAAAAAAAAGAGAGGAGTAATAAAAAAACTAACTTTTTTTGTGCAAGATCCAACCTAAAAAACTTCATTGCAAACCTTAAAACCCCTCCTTCCACTTGAAACTCCCATCTTCTTGGACCCACAGCCGCAACAGCACCCGTCATCTGCTGAACCAACTCACTCAAGCAAACCGGAAAAGAACTTGCCAATTCCAGCCATCCACATCTACCACCACTGCATTCCTCACTACAGAAATCACGGCCCTGCCACCATCCTAGGTAAAGTGCCATCAACCTCTTTTCTTTTTCGATTTCATCCATAAGCAATATTTTTGCCACTATTCACCACACCTACTCAAGGAACAATGAGGTGAATGCCACTGTGAAGAACTACCGCCTCAGGAACACGGGGAACTCGCTCAAAAGGAGCCCGTCACCGATTTTGACGAGGTCGGCCTGTCAATGCAAAAACTGACAGGTATTTATGATTTCTTTTGTGGAAAAAGTGCAATATCTAAGGGCACACCATGTCTCCCCTCTCCAGTCACATGTGTGGTTGGGTTCCTGATACGGCCATTCAAGTCTGAAGCATCCAGGAGCATCGTTGAGGTAACTGCAAAAATTGACAGGTATTGTACTTTTTCCGCAAAAGAAACCATTTTTAGCCAGCAAAATGGTCTTTTTTTAATCGTGGCATCACTGTGCAAAGTAAACTATCTACTTGTGGATATCAGTGCGACTAAAACAACAAAAAATTGGCAGACTATAAACAGGAAAATAATTTTTATTGTTCATTTATATACTTTTTCTTAATATGGTTGTACTTCAAATGGAAGTCAAGAAGTCACCAATGTCATCCAGTGCCATTAGTTTATCAGACCTAAAGGAAGTTGATGTGGTTCTAGCTGAAACAAAATAATTATCAAACTGGGTCTAGCAAAAGTAACCAACTTAAGGTAAAAAACGGATGAGGGTGACCCCAGTCCCAAAGCTGACCTATTATTACTAGCACAATGTACCTCTAAAAATGAGGACCTATTGTGTCTTTTAATATAAACCATGTCACCACCTGTTGTATAACAGAGGTATCACTGTGGCAATACTGATAAGAATTTTTCCCAACGGAAGCACGACTTATCTAACTCGTGTCACATGATTGGGTCAAATTCTGCCTCAACTGGGAAGGTTGTGACTGAACGTGATTTTGTATAGCCATACTGGCTGGACTACATAGGCCGACTTTCGAAATGACACGTGAAACATTATATCATGAACGTCCACTCACTACTGATGTAGAAAGCTCCGTATTTCCAGCCACACCTACTTAATATGCTATACTGTTGTTAAAAACTATACATCAACCCATAGTTAATCCTCAAATACCTATCTTGCAAAATGTCACCCACGAACCAGGTCGTAAGGACATTCTCACTCTTGCTTTAGCGTGTGCAACAGACTACCAAAAGATAAATGTGCAGGCAGCCATTATTATGAAAATGGAGAAAAATCAGTGTCTCAACAGTACAAACAAAAGCCGCCAATACTGGACCTCCTTATACTAACAGCGGGTAGGGGAAAGGGTAGAGGTTCAAATTACAATATCCCATGTACGAATTTTATCGACCATTCATCATCTTCTATATAACTAGTTATCGTAGATAAAATTCCTATTATATGTTTTTACGGCTGATAAAACTTCGAACCCGTCAGGGCATCTATTCCTTACATGGATTCCGGAGAAAGCTTTTCCATTATCTTTTTTTTTACCAGAATACGAATTTGCTCTTAGCCAAAAGAGGAAACTGACAAGTTGCCTCATCACCCAGCAACGGAAGGGTAATAAAAAAGATTTGTCCTCCTCCTTTTGACGTTGTTCACTGTCAATCAGCATGTTTGAGATTTTTTTTTATTTTAATGTTGGTGACATTGTTGGTGTTCAGCAACTTTCAGGTAAAACAAGTTATTTCCAGTAATTAGTTTAACAATTGTGTCTAGTATATGCCATTAAATTTTTCTAATAGTAACTGTTTATTTTTGTTGACCATTTTACCAACTGCCCTAACAGTGGAGGGTGCTCGCTGCTCATTCCTGTCCTCCACTTGTGCCCTGGCTGGTGAAATTCCAGTGAAGGCAACTGACCTAACTTTACGTCAATACGATACGATTCTGCTTACCCAAAGTGGCTCACTAGACACTCGCATTCAGCGTCCGGTATTCAGTAGAGTTTGTTACAGTATAAAATGAATTGCCTATAGATGTTGTGACTTCTCCGTCGTTACCTTGTTTTAAATCCAGACTTGCAAAAATGTCAGCTAACGTAGCATGCCAGGTGGGCCTATCTGGTATTACTTTTGTGTTTTATGGTATTTTTTCTTCACCTACTGTTTAGTTAGTCCTTTCTTCCAAATTTGGGCAGGTGTTAGTGGTCAACCATGACCCATCCTGTTCCCTTTCCATGCTTTGTTCCATAAAGTGTTTCTATTTTAAATTTTATTTTCAATAAAGCCAACATGGATAAGTAACTCTCCAATATTTCTGTTTAATTAGTCGGAAAATCGGTTAGCAAAAATATGCAATTTGTTTACTAGCTGGAAATAATTGTTTTTTTTTTACCGGATGTTTTTTTTACTGGAATTTACTGGAGGTAACAATTCACTAGCAATAATTTGTTTTTACTATACATAACAAACATCAAAATCAGAAACGTGAAAAGTGCCAATGAAAGTTAAATAGTATCCTGCCCAGGGATGCCAAAGAGTGTTGATATAAATAATTTAATTACTAAATTTTAATATAATTTATATCATTTAATTATATAAAGAATTTAATAACAACTATATGACTTTGTTAATTATTATAGGTTGCTTAACCTAATCTAACCGTTTTTTTTCTTATCGTAGAATAGTTTTTTTTTATTTCTGTAATTTTTTTAGTTTCTGTTTAACCACCAGTTTTCATTTCCATGCTTTTCCATGCTTAAGTATATCTCGTTACCGCGTTCCATGCTGTGCATATTTCAAGTTAACGCACGGTTTGCCGAGCAGTTAGTAAACGATATTGCATGAAATAGACTGTATTATAATAAGAAAACACGACATTTCATGCAATATCCGATTTATCCCACCACCTGGGAGTTCTTATTGTTCTCCACGAGATAATATTGGAATGTTTATAATTCCAGTGAAAGTGATGCTGAAAACAATGATCGTTACAATGGCCCATTCACCATTCATCAGCCGGAGGGGGACGGGGGGGGGGATTGAGGCTTAATGGCGCGTCGACAGCTTGGTCATTAGCGCCAACCTCAGTCACAGTGCAGTGGTCCGGGTTGCCACTGCACCACACATTACAGAGATATTATTCAAACCCCTAATCTAAATCTTGTCATAATAATAATAATAATATAATAACAGAAAGTTTGGTGCAATTGCACGCAGGTCAGGAAAGGACCCTGGAAGGTCGCTAACATCCAGCCTGGAAGTCGTATAGTAAAACAATGAAATGCATGAAGCAATTTGTAGTGAAAGTTAAAAACATAGATGAATAGTAAAATTAAAGCTATTTACAAATTTAAAAATATGTATAATAATAATAATAAAAACCGCAACAGGACAGTTTAACCCAAAGCCAATAAAAAAAAAGTTCACATGAGCATTCACATCATCAACATCAGCATTCACATGATCAAAACTAAATTAAAAACATTAACCCAACAATAAAAACTTAGCTTGCTACGTAATATTCTGGCCGTTTCAAGAACTCGGTTAAGTTTGACAAATTTAACAACCGCTTAAAAGTGTTAATGGAGGAGGCTGAAACCGTCTCGTCAGTCAGTGAATTCCATGCTGGGATTACTCTTACAGCAAAGAAATTTTTTCTACAGTTTAGTCTCGTTTTTGGGAGCATGAGTTTGAATTTGTGGCCCCTTGTCCAGGTTATTGGACTAATTTCAAACAAAGGTAGGTCAACCGATAAGTTACCATGGAGGACGTTATACACTAAGGCAAGATCCGTCTTCAGTCGACGCAGTTCCAAAGAATCGAGGCAAAGATTTTTAAGACGTTCACAGTACGGTAACCCCCGCATGCCTTGTAGGGACTTCGTAAAACGTCGCTGAACTTTTTCCAAGTGGTCAATATCCTTAAGTAGATAGGGAGACCAAACAGGGCTTGCATATTCCAACAGGGAACGGACGAAAACCTTGTACGCCCAGAGTTTGGTGTGTACGTTTCCTGAGTTAAAACAGCGCTGAACAATTGCTGATCTACGATTTGCCGCTGATACCACATGATTACAGTGCACAGATGACTTCAGGTCAGACGCAAACCAAACACCTAGGTCTTTCACTTCTTTTGTGGTAGGTAAGTGTTCGTTTACGATAGTGTAGGTAAAAGCACAGTTTTGAATCCATCTGTACCTCCTGCAAAAATTGAAAAACACCGGACAGGAGGACAGACTTATCGCCCAATTGACGCACAATGTCATGCGGAAGATGGAAACGACGACTAAAACCATCAAGATGGCAACAATCAACAAGGAAGTGCCGGACCGTAAGTGGCCGCCGACACCAATAACATACAGGAGGGTCAACCCCCGTAAGTCGAGTGTGACCAATGCGCAAACGCGCCAACACCACCTCCTCACGGCGACTGCGGCGACACGCCGAGTGCCATTCCTCAACAGTGCCTTTAATAGCTCGTAATTTATTGCCGTCCTATCCATCCCACGAGGCTTGCCAAAAAGTGTGTAACCTCAGATGCAGAGTTGGAAAAGCGTCCGAGGGAACAAGGCCAAGATCCCTTCCGAGAGGGCCAGAAAGGGCCCCTTTTGCTGCAGAATCCGCTTGCTCATTTCCACCTATCCCAACATGGCCCGGGATCCAGCAGAAAAGCACGGTTTTCCGCTGGCCGGGAAAGCAAAGCTTGGACACGTTGTGTCAAGGGGTTCCGAGGATTGTAAGTTGCCAAGGACTCCAGGGCACTCATGGAATCGCTAAAGATAATGAAATGCGTGCCCAGAAGGCCAAGGATCCATTCCACCGCCAAACCGAGAGCCAAAAGCTCTGCAGAAAACACAGAATAGCCTGATGGAAGGCTATGGGCAACCGTCACTCCCTTACAAACACAAGCACAAGCCACGCCAGCGTCTGACTACGACCCATCAGTAAACAGCCGCTGATAACCGGCGTACTGAGAACACAGCCGCCGGAACTCCTGTAAGTACCTTGCTGGTAGAGTGGAACCCTTCGGGAGGGACGCCAGAGCGAAAAAGACAATGCCACTTGGGACAAGCCAAGGGGCTTCTGGCATCCCCCCAAGCCTCAAGACGCTGGGCATTTCAAAGGCTATCTCCTGACAGGACTGCTGGAGCCTATCACGGAAATCACCCTTACCCACCCTGCATCTACCGACTCGCAAGTCTGGCCCAAAAACCATGGACCAAGCAGGACTGGATTCCACAGCACGTAAACGCACAGCATATTGAATGGCCAGCTTCCGCCGACGAATGGCCAAAGGTGGCTCCGAGGCCTCAGCATAGAGGCTGACCACTGGAGAAGTTCGAAATGCCCCAGTCGCCACACGCAGGCCACTGTGATGCACAGTGTCCAACATCTGGAGAGTCGAGTCACTAGCCGAACCATACACCATGCACGCATAATCAAGTTTGCTGTGGACAAGGGCTCTGTAGAGGCGCAACATGGCAGTGCGATCGGCACCCCATGAAGTGCCCGACAGAACCCGCAAGATGTTAAGTGCCCGCAAAGACTTATCTTTAAGTTGGCGCAAGTGTGGAAGCCAAGATAACCTGGAATCGAACACCAGACCCAGGAAACGTGCCTGTGGGACAACAGGAATCTGCGCCTGCCCCAAGTACAGGCAAGGATCTAGGTGCAGTGTTCGTTGGCGGCAAAAGTGAATGCACACAGTCTTGTCCGGAGAAAACCGGAAACCATTACTGACCGCCCAGGTCTGGACTTTGTTAATCGCCAGCTGTAGCTGCCGCTCGCAGGTCTGCATGCGAGCTGCCCGAAGGCGCAGGCCGAAGTCATCGACAAACAATGACTGAGGAACAGCAGCTTGCTGAGCAATGGGGTTGATCCCAATAGCAAACAAGATGACATTAAGAACACCTCCTTGAGGCACAGCATTCTCCAAGACAAACGGGCGGGAAAGAGTCGCCCCGACACGAACACGAAAAGAACGGCCTGAGAGGTAAGCGGAAAGCAACAGTGGCATCTGTCCCCTCAAACCACAGTTATAGAGATTACGGAGAATCCCATAACGCCAGGTCGTATCATAAGCCTTCTCCAAGTCTGACGCAGGCGAAAAGCCTCCCACACATCCGATTCAAGGGCAACCAGATGATCGATGGTTGACCGAAAACGTCGAAAGCCACACTGGGACGCAGATAAGAATCCGCGTGATTCCAGCACCCAGACCAACCTCTCGCTGACCATCCGTTCCATAAGTTTACAGACACAGCTAGTCAGAGCGATTGGGCGATAACTGGAAGAAGCAGTAGGGTCTTTGCCCGGTTTCACAATCAGGATGACCACTGCTGTCCTCCACGCTGCCGGAACAGAGCCCTCTGCCCACACACGGTTGAATCGCCAGCAAGAACTGCTGGGAGGCAAGAGGCAGATGTTTCAACAGCTGATAGTGAACATCATCAGGCCCTGGGGCGGAGTCATGCGACTTGGACAAAGCTGAAACAAATTCCTGCCTGGTGAACGGTAAATTGTACTCCTCTAGCCCGTCGGAGCAAAAGTCTAGAGAGTGAGCCTCTTCTCTACGCTTTATTCTGAGGAAACCAGGATCATAATGGTTATCACTCGAAACCCGCGCAAACGCAGACGCAAGACAGTCGGCGATATCCGGCACAGAAGAGATCACGGAATTCGCCACCTTCAGCTGTGAAACCAGGGAAGACACGTTCCTCCCCGAGATCTGGCGCACCTTCCGCCACACCTGCTGAGAAGGCGTGGAGTGCGAGATCGACGAAACATAAGCTGTCCACGAAGCACGTCTAGCCTCACGGATGACATACCTGGCACGGGCACGACAGCGCTTAAAGGCTACAAAGTTGTCAGTAGTTGGGATGACTGTAAATGTACGCAACGCTCGCCGGCGGGCCCGAATAGCCCGCCCGCAAGCAGGCGTCCACCACGGAACAGGAACCCGCCGCGGCTGTGTGGACGAACGCAGGATAGTAGCATGAACAGCAGCAAGGACCACGTCAGCGAAATGAGTGGAAAGTTCATCCACATCAGAAAAGTCCTCAACCGCACACTGAAATACAGCAGCCTCAGCAAAGGCCGACCATTCAGCACGTTTTAGCACCCACCGGGCTGGCCTGGAAGCCACAGAACCCCATTGTGTCGTGGACAACACAACGAGGAGGTGATCGCTTCCATGCAGATCGGCAGTGACAGCCCAAGTGAAGTGAACTGGGACAGCCAGCGAGCAAAAGGCTAAGTCCACCGCTGACCAATTGCCCGTGGCCAGGTTACAGTGTGTCATGGCTCCATCGTTCAGGATGCAAACGGACCCCCTCTGCATCCACTCCTCAAGGATCCTGCCCTTGTTGTCAGTATTAGGTCCCCCCCACTGGACGTGGTGGCTGTTAAAGTCGCCCAGCAGTAGAAACGGGGCAGGAAGCTGGCGAACCAGGTCCTCCAGGTCGCCAACCCCAAAGACCTCATCCGGCGGTAAATAAACCGACAGACAGTAATATCGAATTGAAAAGAAACTCGAACTGCTACCGCCTGAAATCTAGTGTGCAGAGGCACACTGGCATGCGGCTGAGAGTGTTGAACCAGCACTGCAACACCACCATGTGCACGTGGCACAGGGTCTGCATCCAGATGGTAGACAGAGTGACCCCCAACAACCGGATTATCTGACGCCTTAAAGCAAGTTTCCTGAAGGCAGCAGCACAGAGGTCGCCAATGCGACAAAAGCAGCTGCAGCTCTTCTGCATGGGTCCGATAACCATGCACTGGACGGGACTCGTATTTGATTGATGAAAGTGAACAAGTAATAAAAATTTTGCTAAATGGGCGTTTCAAAGACACGAGAATTGGCTAAGATTTGTTGCTTACAGTGCTGTCGGGGGATTTACAGCAGCAAATATTTCTTTAACTTTATTTTAAGTCGCTTTCCTTCCTGCCAAAATCACTGTGTCAACTCAGGTCCAGCCAGGTCAATCCATATACGACTGGAGCATCAGGAAAATCCAGGTCTGGCCTCGTTGCTGGGTCAAGCCATGTTGACCAGGTCACTGGGTCACCAGGTAGCTGGGTCCAGCTGGGTCACCGCGTCTTTCTGGGTCCCCGCATCTGGCTGGGTCACCGGGTCAATCCAGAAAACCGGGGCTGGCCAGGTCACCAGGTATAGCTGGGACATCGGGTCACCAGGTCTGGCAGGTCACCTGGCTACTGGTGCAGTCTTGGTCACTGGGTCCAGGGTCAATCTATTTTCGTGTCACCGATTCAAAAAGAAGTGACCCGGCCAACTCTGGTCCTACGCTAAACTATCCCTGCTTGTAGTAAGTCTTAGTGGTCGTCCTAATCATGCACACTTTTGCAGTTTGTTTCCCTAAAATTCGAGTGGCACCAGCACAAATTACATGGGTGCTGTAACTCTGACCATCTCTACAAGGCCTGCTCCAACATCTCAATGCAATTGGGGGGGGGGGTTGAGGCTTAATGGCGCGTCGACAACTTGGTCATTAGCGCCAACCTCAGTCACAGTGCAGTGGTCCGGGTTGCCACTGCACCACACATTACAGAGGTGTTATCCAAACCCCTAATCTAAATCTTGTCATACATCTGTACATCAATGCAATTGCGAATGGTTACATGAATAAAGACGATGCACATCCGACTCTCAAACCACCTCTGTAAATCGTTTCAGGTTCTCCATCGCCACATGATAGGAAGCATCAAGAATGAGTGTTTACAAGACCCTGAGACGACACGGATGTAATGCTCATCCTTTTTAAGCGCTTCGAAGTGATTATTTAAATATAGTAAACGTAAACGGATTTCGCGCAAACAGATTAGTTGAGATATCTGTTCTCAACCAGCACGAGCCTACAATCAAAGCGAGGTAGTAGTTAAGGACGGAAGGATTGAAAAACAATAGAGCCAAAAGGGGGAAGAAAAGACAACAGAAGAAGGGAAAGAGCTAAATCGGGAAGGAAAACTGTAGCTGGCCTGCAAGCTAACGCGAGCAGTTGAGCAAAAAAACACCCAAGGGAAATCCAAAAATGTTAAAATGTTCACACAAAAAAAATAACACACAGAAGAGCAAAGATGCACAAAAAAAAAAACAAATTCTAAAAACAAGATGCACCCAGGAGGAACAAAAAAGTATTAATAATAATAACTACAATAAAACATTTTAATAATAAAACAACTAGCAGATGTTATGAAAAATCAAAACAAACAAAATGCCCGAGTTTGATTTACTTGTATTTTACTAAATCGTTAAAGCAGTCAATACAAGAAATCTCCTTGTTGTAATACGAAACACATTACCGTCCATACCTAAAGTAGATGAGAAGGCCTTACTTTCGCAGACTTTTTTGTAGAGCTGCAACCTGGTAGGTGTAGGAAATATGGTGATAACATATCCCAGTCGATTTCAGAAACTTCTTAGCACTGTACACACGTTTTTGGCCAGCGTAGCCTACTAACCTACCAATGATAAGACACTTTCTATCCGTCTTGGACCCAAGCAGACAGCATCATTGGCTGGCTGATTGTAGAAGATTAGGTTTTAGTTTAGTGTTAATTATCACTAACGTTTTCGTTACAGCGTTTACCATCAGATTCGGGAATGCCATGAAAAATCCTATTATATCTACGTTGTTCCTGGGCCAACCCATCATATTCCTGCCTTAATTATCAAGCTTAGTTTCTAAACAGGCAACATGCTCCACAAAAGGATAAGTTAATTTTGCATCACTATTATTGACAGCATCCGACACAGCATCAGCCAACGCTGGTTTAACAATTGGATTTGTCAGTGCCAAAGCAAGACGATCCTTGAAGTTGTATAACGCTTTATAAATGGCTTTTTCGATTTCGATGGCAATAAGTGTTGTAAACTGTTTTTGTTTTTTTAGAAATGGCATCAGTACTTACTGCTTTTCGTTGTTGGAGAACAGTCACTGGTGACCGTAGATTGTTACTGCTGCAAGGAAAGCTTCTTTTAGAGTGGCGGCGAGACTAATTTTTGTCTGTCCTATTGTTGGTCAGCACCTTGGTTAGCCTTTCGATTAATCTTAGTGTCCGAGGTTTCCCGTAGAAAATAGGTTCATGGAATAGTGTGATCGATGTGGGGTCCTTGAACAAACACTGTAAAAGGCCTGCATTCATAGGTGGTCCAAGATGACTGCTTAGGAGCACATGCAACATATATCCAATCGCAATGAAATCAGGTCACAGATATGTATACTTACCAAATCAGAATTTGCTCGTATTTTAGTTGGACTTACGTAATACCAGTAGCAGCACAAAGGAGTGCCCGTATGTTCTGAAGTTGCAATGGGCGACTCCATGGGAGCAGTTGTTGAACGAAAGATCGTAATTATTTCTAAGGATATCCTACTGGTTAAAATAACGCTATATTGATTTTCCCTCAGTAAATACGTGACTGTGTTAAAAAGGTACCTTGTGTTGTGACAAGTCGAAGCAAACGTCTTTCGGTAAGCAACAGCAATGAAATGTCCTTAAAGCGAGGAAAGTGTTTCATTTGTTCAATCTTAGGTCGATTAGAGTGTAAATTGCGTATTTCGTCTATTAAGTTCCACGCCAGTTCACACGCGGGCCATAAAGTAAATACCTCTTAGCATACTTTGACGAATAATTTTCGGGCAATGCAGAATGAATTGGTCTGGAGCTGGAAAGTGATACCCACAGCTTCTGACACTGACACCTTGTGGGACTGGATGGAATAGAAAGCAAAATTACATGGAAACTCCTGCTTCATATGAGTTTAAGCTCGTGGTAAGACTAATGAACCTCTAAACAAAGATGGACTTATGTAACTGGTTGAAAACTGAACAAAGCCTCACCCATAATCTCCTTGTCCGTAATAGTACACACGGTTCTTCTGAATTGTCTGAATTATTGCAGATCTGAAAAATTTGCCAACATAGATGGTATTGCAAAGATATTAACCCGTGCCCTACAGTAATTCATTTAAACTGTGTTGAGATACAGTGAAGAAAAACTGTAAAACTGCACCTCAATGGATGGTGCTGGCAACAGCAAAAACGTCTGGCCAGGCTTTAAAACACCAAGTAATGTTTATTCAGTAACCATCCATAAATCAAAATATGCAAACAACAGTTTAGCAAGCGGCTAGTTTGACCGTAAATCTGCCCTATTTGCCTGGTTTGATAGACACAGATGGGACAGAACCTAACGTCGTTGTCACACATTATCTTGATTAGTTTAAAATAGAGAACCACCGTTGAGATTTACATTCCAGTTTCGATCCTCAGAATACTTAATGTAAGTACAGCAAACGGAACTTGCTTATACAGGGTAAAGTAAACATCTGGTTCCTTTTTGTATAGAATGAAATGCATTGTGACGAGATATTGATCATGGAGTGTGTGTATAGAGCAGAATAAATATGGCAAAATGATGTCCCGATGCCTAGCAACTAAGCCACGAGTAAACATCTTGGAGTTTTAAATAATGCCATTATTATTCAAGCCAATGCTGTGAGAGGTAATTTCTTAGACCTAAAAATATGCTATTTTTTCAGCTCTTGACAACTACTGCAATTTTCAGCAAGTAGAATCTTTTCAAATTAATAACCTTAATATATTTTTTTGGCAACACGATTGGATATTTAGAAGTTGTCATTCGGCCAATATGTAGATGGCTTCACTTGAATGCACTAAATAATAAAATAACGTTATTTTGTGAAGAATGCAGGAAATATTAAAGTACACACTCTACAGTAACAAAACTGATTGCTGAGCTTGGTATCCCATCAAAGGCAGATAAGGTAGTTCACTAAGTTCAGGTCAGTAAAGGCTGGTGTGAGAACCTCCAGATCGATAATGCGGCAGCCACCAACAGCAAAAATAAATACCCGCTAGGGGGTTAGTCGATATGCAATGTATAACGTTTGGCACCTCAATACAGTGGATTGAGAAAGGTTTGGAAATGTGGTTGAACCTTGACACGCAGCTTCATGGTCAACATGTTGTCAACTTCTGAACTACACATGGACGACCACTTCCCTTCGTGCCATCTTGAATAGCACACTGCAGTGGAAACTTAAAGGGCTCGAAAAGTTATAAATAAATACAGATGCAAACTTATTTACGTTACCTTTTGGACTTCAACGTCAGACTGCCTAAACGGGAATTTAACCCACGACCTTTGAAACCAAAGGCCGAACTTCTATCATTCAGCCATGCTAACATGGCTGAATGGAAAAGTCTGTAGACAGCATTTAACCCACACACAAATACGTATAATCAAACACTTTCCTATCTGCACTGGAGGGATGCTTGTTTGCGCATCACACACAGACTAAACAGAAAGGAACACACAATTGAAGCGTGAAATAAAGAATAAACCCTCCTTCACAAAGCCCTTTACCATCTTGTTGAATTTTTTGACTAAGCTGGGTGGATTATTTTTTTTATTAAATGCCAAAGGAATACCAACAGATTTGTGTGCTAATTAGTACACGAATGTATCAGTAGTTCTTTGGCAGTTTGTAAAACAAAAACTAATCCACCGATCTTAGTAAAAAAAATCAGGAGGATGTTAAATGGCGATGTGAAGGAGGGTTTTAATTTTTATGTGCCTAGGGTAGACAGAACCTTAGGGGAAAAAAGTTAAATTCATCAGAAAAATCCGAAAAAGGGGAAAAGAATTCTGGTAACGGTATTATCAATTCGGAATATTGTATTATCGTTTCGAGAGATTATATTATCATTTGGAGAGATATTAAAATCATTGATAGACTGTATTATCAGTTGAAAATAAAGTTTACATTTTTTTCTGGTGACTTAAAACTGAAAAAAAAAATATTGCCTGTCTGCGAATCGAACCCAGGACCTCATGGAAGACCACAGCTTTGCCACTAACCCAAGGGTAATAGATAGTATGTACTTGAAAATCAGGCTGTTTTCTGGAATTTGGAGTCTTAGAATTGATGGGAAAAAACGCAGCCACTATGGGGATCAAACCCAGGAACTCTGGGTGTAATACTAGAGCCTTAGCCAATAAACCAAGGGGAATAGACAGTAAATGATTGAAAATAAGGCTGTTATTTAGTATTTGGAGACTAAGAATTGACGGGGAAAAATGCGGCAACTCTGGGAAACAAACCCACGACCTCTGGATGGAAGACCATAGAATTTGCCACTAACCCAAGGGGAATAGAGTGTGAAATGTTGACAATAAGGCTGTTATTTGGTCACATACAATTCACGGGAATAAATACGACTGCCTTTCATATCGAAACCAGGCTCCATTGGAAGAAAGACTAGAGCATTTGCCAATACGCCAAGGGGAGTAGATAGTAGGTACTTGAACATAAGGCTGTTATTTGGTATTAGGAGATTTAAAATTGACGGGAAAAATAGAGCATTTCTTAGAATTGAACCCAGGTCCTGCGGATGGAAGACCAGAGACTTTACTAATCAACCAAGGGGAATGTACAACTGATTCTGGAAAATAAGGCTCTTTATTTGGTGACTTAGAATTGATGGGCAACTGTGTGGAACGAACCCATGACCTTTGGGTGAAAGACCACAGCTTTTGTCACTAACTCAAGGGGAATAGATAGTAGGTCCTTGAAAATAAGATTTGTATTTGGACACTTAGAATTATCGGGAAAAAAACGGTGGCTCTGGGGATGAAACCCAGTACCTCTGGATAGGAGACCAGAGCCTTTGACACTAAACAAAGGGGAATAGACAGTAGCTACTTGAAAGGGTTTACATAAGGGTTTATTAGGTGTTTTGAGACCTACAATTGACAGAAAAAAAATACAGCCACTCTGGGGATCAAACCCACCACCTTTTGTACTGTGCGGCCATTTTGTGCCGTTTTAATTAGGTAATGAATGGACTATTCCAAATTGAGACAAAATCACTGATTGGTCAAAATTATCTCTCCTCTCCTGCCATTGGTCAGTTTCGATTGTGCATAAATGAGCGGCCATTTTATCGCAACTTTTTTTTTAATGTTTTAGTTTTTTTTAATTGGGCTTTAATTCTGAGGGGTAGTGCGTAGTTGGGTTTTCAAAAATTGTAGTTAATATACCAGGAGTCTTTTAGCATGATCACATAACCAGTCAGTATACGTTTGGCTCACAGGCTGACAAGGTGTCTGCAACAACATTGTCTGGGGTGACAGTAGCACCATTCATCCCTAAAAACTGTCCCAAATCCAGTCAAACTAACACCAACGTTGTGTGGGACCTCAGTGGGTCGTTCACAACTCTAGCCTCATTGAAAGATTGGTTCAAAAGTGGACCCAACATTGTCTGGTCCACTTAGTCTGTTGTCTGCCCCAACATTGTCTGGTCCTTCCTTCCTAAAAGTGCTCCAAATTCAATGAAAATTACTCCAAAACATTGTTTGGGTTCCCAATTTTCCCCAGGTATTTCCTAAATTATTTACGTCCTAACTGCCTTCTACCAAACCCTTTACAGGGTCCTTCTGTGGACCTCTTGAAATTAGGAATCTACACCTCCGAAATTTGGGGGTATCACTGTCATTTTCTTAATACTTGGAAAAAATTGTATGTAAGCCGACTTGAATTAGAATCCCTTGGTTTTTTAGACCAGAAACCTACCACTGAGCCATTCAGACATGTTATGCATTCTGTAAAATGGTTCCTTAAGTACTATCATTGTCAATGGCGTGGAAAAAAATTTGGTTGTAGGCAGACTCGAAACATCAACCATTTGCTTTGCAGCCAGTAACTCTGCCACAAAGCTATTACAGCCAGACATGTTAACCAGTGTAGTAATGCTAATAAACACAGGGTAAGTAGTATTTTCGCTATAATATTGGTGGATTTCAACTTTCAAATACACTATCGGCACTGCCATTTTGAGAGCTTCCCAAGACTTTTTATTCCAAGATGATCAGACCAACCGTTGAGGAGATATTCGCAAAAGAGTGCGAAAAAAAAGAAAAAGTTATAATCTATTTTTATGTAACCTTGGCAAATCTTGATGGATTACAATTTTCAATTACATCATTTGAACCGCCGTTTCTAGAGCTTTCTAATGGCGTTTATTTCATGGCAATCGGCCCAGCCATTCTCAAAATATTTACAAAAGAATGTGGAAAAATAGTAAACCTAGTAATATAATCTATGTATAAATTAGGGAGCAAAATGACGTCACAAAAATACGTTGAGGAAACACGAAAAAAAACCTTTTGCACAGTACCATTTAGTACTCAAATGCAAAATTTCAGCAAGCTAGGTTGAATAGTTTCTCTGTAATCTTATTCCAAACAATTCTAACACATTCACATACTAATAGCATGTGAATGTGTTAGAATTTGTTTGGAATAGGATTACAAAGAGACTATTCAACCTAGCTTGTTGAAATTTTGCACATGGGCATTAAATGGTACTGTACCTTAGGTCTTTGTTAGTTTTTTGACTGGGCCAATCACAACCTGAGAAATAAAAAATCACAAATTATTCAGAAAAAGAAGAAAAGAATTTCTGGTAATGGACAACTTTTTCAAATTTTATCTGATTTTGACAATAAAGTATACCATTGGAAGTGACTTTACGAGAGCTTTACAACGCTCTTTACCGCATGTCAAAAGCACAAACTGTTCTTGAGAAATCTTCAAAAACGTCTAAACAAATCCGTTACCAGAAATAATATTTCTTTTCCTCGTTTTCTAATTTTTCTGATGAATTTGACGTTTTCCCCCCTAAGGCTCTGTGTGTCCTAGTCACACAAAAAAAACCCATCCTGCACAAAGCTATTTAACATCTTTTTGAATTTTTTGACTGAGCTGCATGGATTAGATTTTTTTATTATCTGCCAAAGGACTACCAACAGATTTGTGTGCTAATTAGTACACGATTGTGTTAGTAGTTCTTTGGCTGTTTGTAATGTAGTGACTCATCCTGCCTCAGCTCTGATCGACTTCGCCCGCTATACCACATTTTGACCGAAAGCTGTGTTGTTATACGATTGTGGTTCTGAATGCTATGTAACTGATATGTAACAGTAATCCTTTACTACACATCCACGCACAAGCCAAGTGTAAATCGCCCTTGACAATCAGCTTTGGAAGGGTTACGAGGGTCACTGAGAGGTTGGTCGTAGCCTAGGGCCAATATAGCTTCCATAAAAAATAAACAAAAAGTTGTTAAATATTTTCCTAAATTTACATAATTATTCTTATTTTTTCCCCTAAAATGTAGGGAAAATGTAGAATATTTCCTAAAAAATTTTTCCAAAAATAATTGCAAAAAAAGTTTTTCCTAACTTTCCTAATTTTTTGGACCAAACCTTATTTTGCAGAACTTGTGTTGTGGCTATAAATAATAATAAATTTTAACCACAAGAGTATTTGGGAATTAAAAGGGTTTGGAAAGCGCTTACACTGGTCCCAGTAAATCGAATAAGGGTTTACAGTCTAAAATGTGTTGTAAAGCATTTTAACTGAAAACAGTGTCATTCCGTGATTCCACAATCCATTTATCAATGTTTGAAGGCCATTTCGGAATGTTTAAAACCCAAATAGCTTCAAAGGTTTGTTAGATGGGTTAGCATGAGGAATAATGATGTAGAGTTTGCATGCAGCTGTAAGGTTTGTCAGACTTGCAAACCTTAACACTTCAAATCCTACCGGGCTCCTGAAGACAACTGGTCATCCCAGTGCCTCAAGGAAGAGTTTCTGTGGATCTGATTGGGCCTTTACCGGTAAACCGGTGGTTGAAATAGATACTCTTAGTCCTGGAAGAGTTCAGTTCCAGGCCAGAACGAAACAAGACGCCCAAAGCGTAACAAGTTGCTGAGTGTGTAAAGGATGTTGTCAGTAGTATAAAAGTGCGATTGGGCTGTCACGTCACATCTAAAAAACCCGGGGTATCCAAACCCAGGGAAAAAAATGGGGAGGAGGTTATGACTTTTTCCCCTCTAAATATCTTGGTTCATCTGGCAAAAATTTAGCTACTATTGAAAAAAATACAGATGCGTTTAAAAAAAAAGAAAAAAAAAGTAATTATTAAAAAAATTAGAAAAAATAAAGGTAAGATTACGTTACAGTTAATAAATCGTACAGTGGATGGACAAACTACATTCACTAGTTCAGAAAAACAGCGAGTTTCTTGTGACCAAAGTGGAAATTGTGATTTTAAAGCACAACCAAAAAGTGCTAAACTATATCGAACAAAAAATAGAAATGGAGTCGTGTGCTAAAGATCGCCAAGCACAAGCTGTAAATAATCCGTCAAACTTCGTGGTAACCTCAGTCTTGTCAAATCCGAGTGTTGGAAGAATCCAACTTCTCTCAGCTCATTTAGAAAATGGGGAAAATTCAAATACAGCTTTAAACACTGAGTCAGTTAAATCTACACCTGAAGACGTGCATCAACTTCTCTTTAATAGCAATGCCGTGCTACCACCATCAGTTACCATACGCCAAAAAAAAAAGAAAACACCGAATATACCACAATGTAGACTTGCCATGCTAGATTAGAAAGAGCCACCAAAGAAGCCTATGGAAAACTGTACAGTGCCAACTCAACTTTCTACGAAGCTGATTGAGGTTATTGGCCGGAAAAATCAATCACACAAGGCTAGAAAATTAAACCAGAATATTTTAAACTATAATCATCAAGACAACCAACTGCTCTGTGAACATGAACATAGGATAAAACAATCATTTATCCTAGGTGACTACCATGTAAGAGCAGTAAGCTGCAAACAACTTCCTAACCGTAAAACCTGGACAGTGCCTGGTGCGACAGTACAGCAGCTAACAGAAATTGTTCCTAAAATACTGGACACATGTGAATACCCGACAACTACCATACTTTGCGCAGGCTCAAATATTATCAAGAAAAACACACCAGAAGATATTATCTCCTATATAACTATCCTGTGTGAAACAATAAAATCCAAACAACCAAAAACAAAGATTTCACTCATTGGCCTATTCCAAAGAATCAAGTACCAACAAAAACATGAAGACAAAAAGGTAGAACTTACGAATCGCATGTTAAGAGACTTTTGTGTTACCAACAATTGCAATTTCATATCACTTGACGAACAAATTCTAAACAGTCCAAGCCTTCTTTGCAGAGATGGTACACATCTGAATTTTAGAGGAAAAATGGCCCTTCAATCAGAGATTTCTAAAGTACTATTTAATACTCAGGAAAACCATTGCATGTAAGGGGAACGTTAAAAAGAGCAACGGTTCTACATCCAATCTCAACACATTTGCCTACTTTATCACACTGCCAGAAAACTAACTGCATAAATTGTATACTCATAAATGCACATAGCGTGGTGGCAAATATGGATGAATTCCATGATCTACTGAAGACAAATCACTTTGATCTTTTGTTTGTGGTTGAGTCCTGGCTTACCCCTTCAATTATGGATGCAATGATTCTTGACGGAAGCCATTACAGTATTTTTAGACGAGACCGAGGGTCCAGAGCCGGTGGTATCTGCGTGATTTATAGAAAAAGCATCAGCCTTATTCTTACTGAAGTGGCACCAAGTATTGAAGCGCTAATTATTTCCATACTTCCTGCGAGAGTGAAATGTGTTCTTTGCTATATTCCTGACGGACGAGATTCTGAAATATTGTCCTCGGGTTCACATTTCATAAACACCGAACTCAAACCAGGTTCTTATGTCATTTTGGGAGATTTAAACCTTTCATCAGTTGACTGGGAACAACTCCCCACAACAAACGGACGTCAGCAGTATTTCTTAAGTGACCTCCTTCAGTTAGGCATGAAACAACTTGTCACAAAACCTACAAGGGAAAATAAAATACTTGATTTAATTTTTACAAATGAAGATAGACTGGTCTACGATGTAGATGTAAGTCCACCCCTCGGTCTGAGTGACCACCATTCAGTTAGTTTTAAATTGAACCTGAAAAAGGCAGTTTTAAAAAATTTTACAAACATCAAAAGAATAAATTTTGACTTACTAAAAATTGAACTGTCACGAATAGACTGGTGTACAGTGATGGACAATATAACCGACGTGCAGACTGCTTACCTTTCTCAATACTCTAAATTGAAAAATAAACCATTGCAGTGAAGTAAGACATACCAAACTTTGTTCCAAGAAGAATAAGATCAATAAACTCTGTAGGAAAAAACTTCATGCGTGGCAAACATACAAATCAAGTAGATCAGATGCCAATCTTCTTAAGTTTAACGTTATTAGCAAGAAGTATTCGGCAGCTCTAATCCTATACCAGAAGACGGCAGAAAAAAAATTTAAATTCATGTTCAATTGGTTCCCTTTATAAATTTTATAAATCCAAAACGGCTTCCCAAAGACAAATACCACCATTGGTTGCAAATGGCAAAGTTGAAATGGATCCGCTATCAAAAGCTAACATTTTTAATTCCTGCTTCGTTTTAAATGGGATTATCGACGACAAACAAACATGTTTGGACTTCCCACCTCTCTCTTCACGTAATGGTTGGGCTCGTCGAATAGAAAAGTCACATGAAGTCATGCAAGGCAGTAAACCATCAACTCACTCAATTTCCACTCGAGAGTAAATCTACCTCACTCACGTCAATCTACCTCACTCACGTCAATCTACCTCACTCACTCGTTCGTAAACCAGATGTATATGAGTTGGTCACTTTTTCCCCACAAATTGTTTTAGAAGCACTGACTTCATTGAAACCTAGGCATTCAGTGGGCCCATAGGGGTTGTCGGCTTATTTATACCGCGAAATTCGCCATTTTATTGCCAAACCCTTAGCTTGTATTTTTTATCTGTCCTTTAAATTCTGTGTCCTTCCAGCGATTTGGTTAACAGCGAGAGTTATTCCAATCTACAAAAAAGGAAATAAAACGGATCCAAAAAATTACCCACCAATCTCTTTAACATCAGTGCCATGTAAAGTGATGGAAAAGATTATACGAGAGCAAATGTTATACTTTACAAACAAATTAAATATCATTAAACCAGACCAATTTGGATTTTTACCAGGAAGGTCCTCTACGATGCACCTTTTAAAGGCTCTCCATATCTGGTCCGAAGCATTTGACGTCGGAGTACCAACAGATGTTATATCGTTCGATTTTAAGAAAGCATTTGAATCGGTAGTGAACCTTAAGCTCCTATTTAAACTCGACTGCTATGGTTTTAAGGGACTACTTTTGGGATGGCTATGAGCCTTTTTGTCAGGACGAACACAATTCGTGGTGGTAGAAAATTCGACGTCATCAGCATTAGATATCATCAGCGGAGTCCCACAGGGAACGGTACTTGGACCTATACTTTTTCTGATTTATTTAAATGATTTATCATGTAACCAAGACAACTGCGAACAAAGCAAATTTGCTGACGACCTGATTTGCCACGCACCAATATTAAATGAGACACATTCAGCCAACCTCCAAACAAAAATAACAAACTTACATGAATGGTCGACCAAATGGCAACTGCCCTTTGCAAATGCAAAATGTACAACTTTCCACATCAGGTACACCAACAGGTGCCAGACGTATAACATCGAAAATACTCAACTACCAGATGTAACCATGATGAAATTTTTGGGAGTTTGGTTTACGTCCTTTCTTAAACAAACCATACATTGCAATTACGTAGTAAAAAATTCTTTGAACCGGCTACACATTATGAAACGTGTGTCTTCATCTGGAGATGCCAAAATCCTACTCTGGGCATACAAGGTCTATGTGCGCCCCCTACTGGAGTACGCTAGCCAGGTGTGGTCCCCAAACTTTTTACAAGACATCGACCACGTGGAGTCGGTTCAGCGTCGGTTTACGAAGTCTTTAACCGGAATGAAAAATTTAACTTATGAAAGCCGCCTCCAGCTATTGAACTTAGATTTATTGGAAGTACGACGCTTGAAGGCAGATCTAACCCTAACTTTCAAGATTTTAAGATGTTTCCTTAACACTGATATCCCTCTCTTCGAATTGTCCACGACGAGACATACACATGGGCACATATTTAAATTAAACAAACCGGCAGCACGATTAGAGATTCGTAGGTCATCATTTGCAGTGAGGGTAGTAAACCCATAGAACTCGCTCCCTTCAAAAGTGGTAACCGCAAAAAATGTTAACACTTTCCGGCACCTCTTAAATGAGGTAGACCTTAAGTATTTTCTGAAAAGACCGGAATATACACGACCCACTGAGAAAAAATGAGACAATTTAAATCGACTACATTTGCTCTCCATGCTAATGAAAAAACATTTTTAATACAAATGGAATAGTATCAGTAGCCAACAACCCTGCTGCTTTTATTGCACTCCATTTTTTATTTTTACATTAGGTTTGACAAATGGCTTTACGGTGCATTATTTTATTGCTGTTGAAGAATTACTGCCAATGGTACCTGGCATTGCCCCTCACTTGTCCCTCACGTTTCGCGATGCCATCGGGGACCATTGTGTCCCTGGTAGGTCTAACCTTGGTGGTAAGGCATTCGTGACCCCAACCTCCTTCCATCAACCCTTCCTACAGCCGATCCATTGTCTTTGTTTTAAACTTTTTAAACTTTTAAACTTTGAAATTTAAATTTTTTTTATTTTTATTTTTAACGTTGGATGGCAGTTAGCGACCACCAGGTCCTTGCCATTCCGGTTGCATTTGCAACAAACTATTTTATATTTTATATTATATTTAAAATAGACTTAAAAAAAAGAAAGACTCGGATTCGAACCGGTAATCTGATATTAGAACTAAGCGCATTAACAGCCTCGGCCACTTCGCCACATACTGTATGCCTGTCAAAATCATTAATTTAACTGTTAACATACATGTAGTTCGATGGAGAAGCGCTTTTAATTGTAAATCAGTTATTTAAATAGATGATTACTGAATCCACAACGAAATTATAACGTAAAATTTCTTGCATTTGAAACAAGTTTTCAGTGAGACGATTCTCCATCATACTATGACACGTTAGCTGGTCGGAAAATGTTTTTGTTCACCACACGAATATATTATCTCTAAAGGTGTCAATTCTTACCGTTTCACAGCAATAGGGGTGTATTCTTGCATTGTGTTGCAATTGTTTTCATTTATATTGTTAACAAAACGTGCAAATTCTTTTTTTTCTGATGTTCATCGCTGTCGCTGGTGTTACCCGTCATTGTCGGAACCGGAAGGCAATAAGAAAACCTGATTTCAGCCAGAGCATTAATAAACGGAAGTTATATCTGGTTGGACAAGTTTTTTGGTTGTGATTTCTGGTGTAATGGTTGTGTTAAAGCGTATATGCAAGGTGCACAGCCAGAAAATAGTTGATCGATTGCTTTTGTACGGTTTAGGTGTACCCTGTATGTAATAGAAAGTTCCAGATGATTCCAGAGTTCTAAAAATGGATTTTCCGGATATTTCATCAGCCAAAATTTCCGGATCATGCGTCGTGGAGCTGACCACGCATGCGTATAACCATTTCAATTCAAGTTTCATGATGAAAAGTTGCTTAAAAGTCGCTCCTCATCGTGTATAAATACGAGTGAATAATGAATTAAAATGTCAGATTACTGTGGATTCAAGTTGGTGCAAGACTGGATTTTGTGTTCGTGTTCAAGGCCAATGCTGAAAAACGCTGCTGGATTCAACGTGGGCTGGAGTGAGTAAATATATATTAAATAATTTAGTTTTAAATTTATTAAGAGTTTAAAATTTGTTTGTAAAATAAGTTTTTTTTACAAAGATCAAACTTTGTAATGTGATTTATTAAGTTTAAAAAATGGTTGATTTTGTTTGGTTTAACAAAAAATTAGGTTACAGGAACCGAAGGTTTTTTAGGTTTAACACACATTTTCCTTAATTTTCCAGAATTTTCTGAAATTCCTTAAATTGGTCCTAACTCCTAAAATAATGGTTCTACAGCCAAACGTTCGAAATATGGCCCCCCCTTCAAACAACCCCACATGCCACTTCAGCTTTTACTTGATCCTGTTAAAAATTTTTTTGGCCCACCCCCAACATTTGTGTAGCCATACCTATTGAACCGTTGGTTGTACAGCGAAACGGTTTGAAATTTGGCCCCATTCCATTAACCCCCTATGCGGCTCGCGCTCCTTCTTAATCCTGTCAAAATTTTTTTGGCCCACCCCAAAATTTGTGTACCTTCAAATAGCTATAACTTTTGATCCTTTGGTCGTACAGCAAACGGTTTGAAATTTGGCCCCCTTCTAACAATCCCACATGCCACTCTCGTTTGTACTAAACCCGGTCAATTTTTTTGGCCCACCCCCAAAATTTGTGTACCTAATAACTTTTGAACCGTCGGTACTACAGCGAAACAGTTTGAAATTTGGTTTACTCTTATGTAACCCCGTACATAACACTGAGTATGACAACAATAAAAAAATGAAGATTTTTCTTATTGCGTTATTTTATTGACCACTTCGAATAAACTAAAAAATAACTAAAAAACGGGTTCATTTCCGGATCCATGTTTAGAGAACTTTTTTGTCTTATTTTCGGTTATATTCGAGTATCGTTGTGTTCCTGGTAGGTATAACCTTGGTGGTAAGGCAGTCATGACCCACCTGCCCTACCTATTTCAATTAATTTGACCATGTTATTTTAAACTTGTTTTATGTTTAAAAACTTGTTTTATGTTATTTTAAAGGAGTTTTATGTTTCACTTGTACACATGCTTTTAATTTTGCACTGTCGTAATCTCATTAATTACGCTTTGTTGCACCATTTTTCCTCTTCTTCATGTATTCATTGTTGTCCCCTCTTTGAGCTGTCAGTCAGTGATCCCCTGGGTCCTTGCCAGTCCTGTTGCTCTGGCAACAAAATTATTATTATTATTATTATTATTATTATAAACAAACGCCGGTTGTAATATCAAAGAAAATCACATTTCACTCCACTTTTGTGTATAGTTTAGAATTCGAATTTTACCATTGTTGATCTTTAACTGATTGTTGGACTGTTTTGAGCTCTACAACACAAGGACAAATGAACTATTTTCATAATTTTAATGCCTTTTTCATATTAAAACAATACTGGTATTTGGTACCTGATTCTGTATGTACTTTTAATCGGTGATAGTGTCTCCTTAATTGAAATGTTGTTGATGTGACATTTTATGTTTTGGTGAAATATTTAGATCACGGCTTAGTAGGAAAACTACTATATTTTTATGTGTTTATTGATTTTCGCATGGGGGGGCAGATTGTTCTAATTACAATACATAATTCTGGCTGTATTCTCTCTGTATGACGTATATGCTCAGGACTGTTAGCTTATTAGCCACTTGACTGATTGCGTGTTCTCTGATGGTTTTATGGCATGTAATACTCGCTTTGTATTTGATGTTAGGTAGTTAAAGTCAAATTTCACGGGGCTTATGACTGATGTTGAGGGTTTTAAATAAATTATATACCGTAATTAGTGGTCATCAGGACAAACCTATCACCATTACCTTTTGGACTTAAATGTTAGACTGTCTGAGTGGGGAATTGAACCCATGACCTTCGAAACCGAAGGTCGGAGTCTTACCATTAAACCATACTGACACGATCTTTTTTAGAATTTTGAAAAAAGGGAAACGTGCATAGGCAGCATTTTTATACACACATATACACATAAATATACGTTTTGTCCAGTCACCACTGGAGAGACAGTGCACCATACACCGAGTGAAACAGAAATCAACACACAATTCATAGGTCATGTTAATATGGTTTAATGGTAAGACTCCAACCTTTGCTTTCGAATATCATGGATTCCATTCCCAGCTCAAGCAATCTGACATTTAAGTCCAAAAGGTAACGAAAATAGGTCTGCATCCACATTTCTTTAATTAGTGTTCACGTCACGATGTACCTTTTCTAATTATGATACCTAATTCCGGCTTTATTACTGCTCTCCAACGCATATGCTCAGAGATATTTCAGCCTCTGGTTCCTAGCAAATTTTACAGTGCCCTGCGAGTTCACTTGTATCGTAATACATCCTAACGTTTATCATGTTAGATGTTGACATAGGAAATTCTCCGTTGAGCTTATTTCTGAGGTCTGAGAGTTTACATAAATGTTGGAACTGTAATTAGGTCATATCACGCCTCTTCGCGATCAACAACTTCTTTCACATTCATTTTTTGAGCTTCTGCAATTTTCACCTGAGGTGTTCATGAAAACTTGATTCAGCAATGAAGAGAATTTTTGAAAAATAATTCTAGAAATGAAAATAATCTACTTGTCCTATAATGAAGATTTGTGCTTCTATGGTGTAAATATCTATTGTAGAGAATGACCCTACGACGAAGATTGTGCTTTGTGGTGCTCCTATAGTGCAAAAATTTTTTTCAAGAAAAACACATCCCAGCGAAGATTTGTAGTTCTGTGATTGTGCTCTGTGGTGCCTCTATAGTGTAAAAATCTTTTCAAGAGAATGACCCTACGACGAAGATTTGTGGTTCTGCGATTGTGCTCTGTGGTGCTCCTATAGTGCAAAAATCTTATCAAGAGAAACACATCCCTACAAAGAAGATTTGTGCTTCTGTGGTGCTTCTATAGTGTTAAATAAATCTTTTCAAGGATGTTTTCAAATACTTACTCGCATATGTTAGTTAAAATATCTATTAAATTCAAAATGATAACAAAAACCCAAGCTAAATTAAACCAAAAAAAATTAATGTCTTCAAAAAATTAAAAGAAGCTAAAATACTAAATAATTTTGATGGTTTCAAATTTTGTTTTCCAAAAGTTAAAGAGGCGGCGTAAGGACTGGCTATATGGGGAGGTTTGGAGGCCAGCGTGTTAAACAAATAAAACCTAAAAAGTATTCAAAAATTAAAGGAAACTAAAATACTAAATAATTTTGATGGTTTCAAATTTTCTTTCCAAAAGTTAAGCCTTGGTGTAAGGAATTGGTTATAAGGTGAGGTTTGGAGACCAATGTTCGCGTTTAACAAATTAAACCTAAAAAAATTAAAATCTTCAAAAAATTAAAGGAAGCTAAAATACTAAATAGTTTTGATGGTTTCAAATTTTGCTTTCCAAAACTTAAAGAGGCGGCATAAGGACTGGCTATATGGGGAGGTTGGAGGCCAGCACGTTAAATAAATAAAAGAAACTAAAATGCTAAATAATTTTGATGGTTTCAAATTTTGCTGTCCAAAAATTTAAGAGTTAGTGTTAAGGTTTGGCTATATGGGGAGAAGGAGGGAGAAGACCGTGTAAGGATTGGTTGTAAAGTTATAAAACTGATAAACTTTTTTCCCCAGCATAATAAAAAGGACAAATAATTTTTTGAATGGAAACCAAAACAATTTTCACTTGTATATATTGTAGGGAAACTTTCCTTACGCAAAACCAATTACTAAACCATCTTCGCTCGCAACATCCGTTCGACAATGAAGAATGTGCATGTTTCGAAGATCAACTTCCCGATTGTTTCAGTGAATGTAATCTGACCTGAATGCTGGCTACTTTGCCATCGACAATATGAAATGACAATATCCGAAAATTTTGATGATCCTCTACCATTATTTGTATCGTTGCGTACGGCCATACACGCGTTACTGATAGTTTGCCTGGACCAGATAACCAATTGTAAGGTACACTTATGCTTATGCGTTGAGTTCTTTAAGGATCCAACGTTTATCGAAACATATTTTTGGTCCCACTACACCAAGCTGTATAATCCGAACGATGATCCTACTTTGTTAGATGAGGCGTTCGAAAAAATCCAGGAGACGATCGACAGTTTTGCCAAGGGGAGGGGAAGTGGTTGGGCCATATCCCGCATAACCAACTTAATTATCAAAATGGCAGAGTACCAACTGCTGCTTCGTCATACATTCCTCTACCGTACACTCTCAAACCTAAGGAGGGTGTGATTGTGAATGTAAAAAATGTAAACGATCAAAAGTGCTTCGTGTACTCGGTATTAGCGGTGTGTTGGGGACTGACCAGCGTGAAGCCCAAACACTACAAAGAGTTTGAAGAATCACTCGACGTTAGCTCTCTGTCCTACCCAACAAAGCTCGGTGAAATCTGTAAATTTGAAAAAGGTAACAATCTTTCAATCAACGTCATCGGTTTTAATGAAAAAGAGGGGTTGCACCCGCTCAGAGTTTCGAAGAATCTAGTCGAAAAGCCTATCGATGTTCTCTTGTTAACCTCCGAGGACAAGACCCACTACTGTGCTATAACGTATGTGGCTGCTTTTTCACGTTATCGAGGTTTGGGCACTCACGCAAAGTTTTATTGTTGAAACTGTTTCACGGCATTTGGGAAACAATGGATGCTCACCACCCACCGAAACGAGTGCATCGAAGATTAATCCCTCACAAGCTCTCCGATTTAAGAAGCCGGGAGAAAATTTTCTACATTTTTGGCATTTCAACCGACAAAACTCCTTCCCCCCGCATCATCTATGCCGACTTTGAGTGCCTCCTTCGTCCCGTCTCAGCCGTTCAGCCCAGTCCTTCGATGAGCTTGGTTACTAAAATTCATCACCATGTACCTTGCAGTTTTGAGTACGTCGTGATAGGTCAAAATGGAGATTGTTAATTGAGAATACTACTTGGGAGAAGACGCCGGTTGAAGTATTTTATAAATGCATGGAGAAAGAGGCGCAAGCTTACAATTATCTACTGAAAAATGTACAACCCCTCAATCTTACCCGAGCCGAGCGAGCTAGTTTCGACTCATCCGAGGTCTGCCATTATTGCGGAAAATGCTTCCCCTTTGTATGTTTGAAGAACCACCCTCTAATTAGGGTTATCGATCATTGCCACGTTAGTGGAAAATTTAGAGGAGCCGCTCATTCTTAGTGTAATCTTAGCGCACGAGAACGAAAAACCATACCCGTTGTAGTCCATAATTTAGAAGGCTACGATATGCATCTACTAATTTCCGCCGTGCACATATTCGAGGGAAAAGTTGACGTCATCAGTTGGAACACCGAGCGGTTTCAGAGTATGACGATCACGGGGTTAAAGAGCGGGATCAGTCTTTGGTTTATAGACAGCTTGAATTTCTTGAACGTTTCCCTAGATACTGCGGTTGCGAACTGCAAAGCCAACGGATTCACGATTCTCGAGGCAGCTTTGGGCTCGGGGTAATATGTGCGTGGTTTGTTGAAGGAATGACTAGAGAGACTAGGAATGACTAGTGCTGTAGATCTCCTGACCCGGAAATGGTTAATCCGTATGAATTCGCGAGCGACATGTCTGTTTTTGATAACGAAGATCTCTCATCTCGAGGAGCATTTTTTTCCCAGTTGAAAGAAGGGGAGTTGGCAGGGAAAGAGTACGCGCGAGCTCTTAACCTCTGGCTCAAGATGAGAGTTAAAAAATTCGGTTCCTACCACGAGATTTATCAGATGACTGACGATTTCCCCCTCGAAACAATAAATTAGATCAGTGCTACTACATCTCTACCCCGGGTTTCTGTCATAATCTGTCATAATCCAACCAACCCTCGTTACAGATAAAAGTAAACAGTAAATTCGTCTTACCACAATTTGCCAGTCCTATAATCAGACATCTGATGTTCGAAGGTAGAAAAGGGTGATTTTTTAATTTTTTACTTGGAACGAAGAGATCATTATTTTGTATATCCATTGTTTTTTAATTTATTCAGAAATCAAACTCATAAAGTCTTTATCAGAAAACTTATCGTCGAATGTATTCTATTTAACAACTCCGTAATCTACGTTACACCAAAGTTTCACGGTTCTGGGAGTGTCGTTGCTGACATACACGGCATTAATCTTACCAATAACTTCCATCAAGGTCATACTTCCGCACGGTGGCAAATTAACCACGGCTTTTGCATAACGTTTTTGTTAAGTTTTCTTTTAGTTTTGTGGATATTGTTGTACACCTACGTTCTAAGACAGATTGGTTTATCCGACTTGTCGTCAGCCTTTTGACAGAATGGGTAGTAGATCTAAACGGGGTGCGAGTAATTGGAGTAACTGAACATCGTCAAAGAAACGGATTTCTGCTCATCGGTTTGAATTTCAAATTTTTTGCAGATGTATCGTGTAAGATTTTTCAACACATTTTGAAGTTCGGGGTCCGACGGAGAAATCCAACCCTTATGCTTGGAATCTTCGCTCGAAATGGGAGAACCAATTCCTTTTAAATCCTTGAATTCTATGGAAGGAGACAAGACGTACTTTACTCCGTTTTATAAATCTGTTGCATTCTCCGTCTTAACTTCTAGAGAATTTGATTGTAACAGATTCGAGAGATTTGTATACCAAGCGGAATGAGACATTTCATTTTCTGTTTTGTTTATATATAAAAAAGAGAATTGTCAGAATGCTGATTAATAAATCTGGAAAGTCTTTGAAACGGGTATAGGATTTATATTAGACCTAAACCATGATTACGACATGCAGAATAAGCGACTTACTAAAGTCGGAGCTGCTACAGAACCTGAAGATGTCGCAATTTATTCCCAATTTACCAAATTACAAAACGAAGTAAAAAAATTTAAAGCCGACGTAGGATTGAAGAAAGATGCAGATGGACATTTTAATGCTGAAAAGAAACGTATTAAAGATCTCGAAACTCCCTCGCAATCTAAGGATGCAGCGACTAAGGATTACGTCGATTCCAAAACTTTATCGGACAAGCGAATGAATCGCTTAACTAATCTAGCTGCTGGTGTAGATCCCGAAGATGCAGTGACTTCTTCTCAGTTGACAGATGTAAAAAATTTAAAAACTACGTTGGAGGAAAGTGCCAATGGTCAACTCGACGTGAAAGATAGACGAATCAAGGATCTGGCATCCCCGCACAATCTAAAGATGCGGCGAATAAAGAATACGTCGACGCGAAGCTTGTCGTTATAAACGAAGTGGAAACCAAACTCGGTTCCTTTTGAAGGAAGGTCCCGATGGAATGCTCGATGCAAAAAATAAGCGAAGGACCTCGCATCCCCCGCACAATCTCAGAATGCCGAGAATAAAGAATACGTCGATACGAAGCTTCTCGGTATAAACGAATTAGAAACCAAACTTGACAATGCCTTGATTATGGACTCTCGCGAAATATTCGACGCAAAAAATAAACGAATCGGTAACCTCATGAACCCCGAAAAATCTTCAGAAGCTGTTACTAGAGAATTTCTCTTCGGGACTATTAGAGAAGGGTACCGCATAGATACACTTCACTCGGCGATGAACGATGATGAGAGTGAGCGTTTGGTACTCGATGCACAATAAAGACGAATCAAGAATCTCGCATCACCCACACAATCTAAGGATGCCGCGAATAAAGAATACGTCGACACGAAGCTTCTCGGTATAAACGAATTAGAAACCAAACTTGACAATGCCTTGATAATGGACTCTCTCGACATATTCGACACAAAAAATAAACGAATCAGTAACCTGGCGAGCCCCGAAAGCCCTTCGGAAGCTGTTAATAGAGACTATTTCTTCAAGGTTATTAGAGATGCCTACGAAATAGACAAACTTTAAACGGCTTTGAACGAGGACGAGGAAGCGGTACTCGATGCAAAAAATAGACGAATCAAATTTATGCTCCCTGCAACTGCGGAACACGATGTGGCTACTAAGGGTTACGTCAATAGTCGAATGGTTACTTTAAACGTAGAAAAAA
>JAHWFP010034301.1:0-35489 GCA_023313725.1 Lithobius niger | reverse complement strand
GAAAGTTGTAGCTGCTCATAACCAAAACTTATATAAGAGAACCCACAAATTTTCAAAAATATTCGGCCTTAGAAAGTAGTACGTGTTGAACCAGAAAATACCACTAAGAATAACGCTATTAACCGACCACCTTGATGCATTTGGAATAAATAGAAGCGTAAGGCTTGCTTCAATGAAGTTTAATTTAATTGTTGCAATCCCTCCACTTACACCATCAATCAGAATTAATTTTAAAGAAGTACACGAACGGACAGATTTCAACAGAAAGTTTAAACCAAAAGAAAAGCCGTTCAGAGAAAAAGTCTGGGCCTATTGTAAGGGGCAGCAATTATAGACTCATACCTCACCCTAATTCTAAAAGGTAAAAAGTATTTAAATATTGGTGTAATGGGTGAAAGCTAATGCCTGTGCTTTGTCATAACGTAAATAGCATAAAGTGTGTGAACGTGTATACTCTACAATATATTTGTTTAGTCTTTTTCGTTATTCTCTTGCATTTGTCAAGTAATTAATTAATTAACCAAATAAAAACGTAGAATTTGTACAAATCCTACTGCTGTGTTGTTCTAGAAGTGGATTCTGAACAATATTTCTCACGCTATTTATTTTCCAGAATTCATTAGTGTGATATCAAGTCAGATATCGAAGTAGTGCAAAATCTACCAATTGTAATGTGCGTGTCTACTGTTAACGTCACTGATAAAAATTCAATATTTTACATGATTATAATGTGTATGTGAGGCGCATTTGCATCCCGGACCACTTCATTGTGACTGAGGTTGGTGCTAATGATCTAGCTGTCGAAACGCCATTAACAGTCATTCCCCCCACATTCCTTTACAGGATTAATAACAGTGCTCTACATAGAATTTTGCTTGGCTGAAACAATCACTACCATCGTTGCAGTTTGACAAGTTAATATTTACAGTTTAGTACTTACAATTTCGTAGTACTTACAATTTCTGCAATTTTTTTTTCAGAGTGGCGTTTATTCTTAACAATTGTTTTTCCGGATATATTACCGTTCATTTGGTTGTGAAAAGGAGTTCATTTTGAGCCAATTAGAGATATTTCAGTTTATTTTGTAATATTTTAATTCACTAGGCTGGTTATTGATCAAACTGCACAGTTTTCGCATAAACGTCCAGCAATACAAAATTGGTAACACGTTTCTTATGTTTTTCATTTGAACAGATGACGGATATCATGAGGAATAAGATACTCTTCTTTCTTGGATTAGTTCAGATGTGCAGATGCAGAGAACTAGAAAACTTCTTTGCAACACGTATGAATATTATAAGGTTTTACTTAAATAGTTTAAAATTGTAAATAATTTACTATGAAACAGATTGCATCTGTTTTATAAGGCCAGTGGGTTTATTTATGGAGCTAAACCCCATTGGGTTTTCCTTCCCCTAAAAAAACAACTACATACACTAATACAAACTAATGCACTAATAACGCTACTACACTAATGCATGAAGACGTAAAAGACTAAGAACGAACATAATGCAAAATTACTCAACGGCACACAAAAAAGTATGGCTGACCGAATCTAAACTGCAGCACCGTCATAGAACCATTAAGTCTTGCACGAAGAAGATGACTTAGTTGCAGGCTGACAGTTATGTCAGTATGCAGCTAAGAGTAAAAGGTCCACTATTCAACCCTGCCAGTCATAAAGATTTAAACCCTAAAGCAAAAATGGTGTAAGAAACCTGCCAAGTTTCCAAAAAGGGTTGGCCTTAGAAAATAGTGATATCATTCCACCACGTAAAGCTAAACAAGCTAAACCCAGACAACTTGGCGCATAAGACTCTTCTTTAACATCTGTTACTACGTCGCAATTATGAACAACTTAACCGTGAAGTACTCCGTTCAAGGTACAGTGGAGTATTACGAAACTAATGATAAGATAGATTACTGCAGACCCCGGCTGCAATGACGGATATTTGTTTATTTAAACTAAATCATACTTTAAAACCTTAGTAATTCTGCGGGTTTTTTGTGCATTACCTTTGTGTATTTTCGTGTTTTTGATGGGTTATTTTCGTCGTTTAATTTACTGGACAATAGACAAGCGAAAAAGGCTAAAAGAAATTCAAGTTTCGTTATCAGCAAAATTGAAGGCAAACTATCAAAGAAATTTAATCCGCCTGCGGGTTAATGGGAGGTGATGCATAAAACTGCCCGGGATTAATGTGCCAAGCTGACTGGGGGTTAATGGAGGTTAATTGCCAAACTGACTGGGGGTTACGGGGGGGGGGGGTTAATGTGCCAAACTGACTGGTTATCAAGTTAATCTTGACGGCCATTTCTTGGTGGGATGATACCACTATTTTACAAAGTCGATCCTTTTTGGACTTAGCGGCTTTTTCTTAAAGGCTACCATTGTTGTTTTGGATGGATACCATAACTTTCATAGGAGACCTCACAAAAGGTAAAATCTTTCTTCACCTAAACTCGTATGAAGTGAAGGTAGCCTATTATACGGTGTTTTTTTTTTACCTTTGTTTAACCTATATATGTGTACGATTTCATATGATTGTGGTTATTTTTTTTGCCCATACTGGAAGAATGAGAGCTAAATGAAATTGCATGTTTAGTGATGGGGGGAATAGAAAATTAATTATACTGTTTTTTTTCTTAGCAAGACTTGTTTTGGGGCCAAATCAGATTAATAGTAATTGTTCTACCGACAAGCTAACAATGCAACAATGCACAACAATGACTTGGCTATTGTTGGCCTCAAAAGGTGGGAAGCTAAAAGACAAAACCCTTGTTAACAAACAATAATTTTTCCGCCAATGTTTTTCGGAAACCCTTTTCATTTTTTCATTATTATCAACTGACATAAACCGATGCATATGCATAGTACCACCTATCTTCAAAAGAAATCCTTACCTTACCAACTTTCTTCATTGGGAGCACTGTAATTGCACTGGGAGCATGCTACATATGGATTGGACTGGGAACAGACGCGTGACAGGATGGATGTGGAAAGGAGCAGCTGCTCTCATCACGACATACGTAAATGGATTTACATTGGTAAACCATTGTCACATATTACTGAAAAGGGCCCTATGGTGTCTCATGCTCTTGTCGATTGCGGTTTGTAAAAGATCCTGGGTTTTCCGCTAGGATTTCTTCAGTTAAATTGTCCCTCTCTTTGCTACAGTGGAGCAGTTGCCGTACCTGGTTTGGGTTCGGCTTCCTAAGTAAAACTTAAAAGGACTAAACAACAAGTTAGGACGGGACAAATGAAATCGGGTGATAATTTTTTTATGTATTTATTTTATTTTCACGTTAAAAATTCTTGGCAGCTGATTCTTTTCTTTATCGGAGAAGAGAAAATATGTTCGGTAGACTGTTAATGGTAGGAGGGGAGAGTATAAAGGGATAGTTGAAAAGGGAAAGAGAAAGGGAGAGAAGGAGGTAGGCAGGCAGGAAGGGTGCATTTAGCGTAGGATAGTCATTGGCAAATCACATTATATTCCCTGATGGATGAGATGAGCCATGGGTTTTTTAAAAGAAGCAGCTGTTGCTAGAGGCGTTGGCAGCTTTCAGGCAAAAGGAAAGTTGATTGTTTTTAGGACATAACGAAATTGAACGTAAGTTCAATGAGTTAATTATATAAAATAATTTTAATTACTTAACTAATTAAATTTACATTCAATGTCGGTATGTCTGAAAACCCATCCTTCTATATTCATTATTCATTGATTGTTGAGAGGGTACTCGAAACCGTGCGTCTGGGCAGCGGGAGTACCGCCTCATGCGGTTTAGTGTGTAGCTAAGGGACACTAGCTCTGAGCAGATCCGCCAAATTTCAGCGATTAATGTTCAGATGTGTCTCAGACACACGCCTCCAACAACGTGTCCAAGCTTTGCTTTCCCGCTTGCCTGGCCAGCGGAAAACCGTGCTTTTCTGCTGGATCCCGGGCCATGTTGGGATAGGTGGAAATGAGCAAGCGGATTCTGCAGCAAAAGGGGCCCTTTCTGGCCCTCTTGGATGGGATCTCAGCCTTGTTCCCTCGGACGCTTTTCCAACTCTGCGTCTGAGGTTACACGCTTTTTGGCAAGCCTCGTGGGATGGCCAGGACGGCAATAAATTACGAGCTATTAAAGGCACTGTTGAGGAATGGCACTCAGCGTGTCGCCGCAGTCGCCGTGAGGAGGTGGTGTTGGCCCGTTTGCGCATTGGTCACACTCGACTTACTCACTCTTTCCTTTTGCGGGGGGTTGACCCTCCTAAATGTTATTGGTGTCGGCGGCCACTTACGGTCCGGCACTTCCTTGTTGATTGTTGCCATCTTGATGGTTTTCTTCGTCGTTTCCATCTTCCGCGTGACATTGTGCGTTAATTGGGCGATAAGTCTGTCCTCCTGTCCGGTGTCTTTCAATTTTTGCAGGAGGTACAGATGCATGACAAGATTTAGATTAGGGGTTTGAATAATATCTCTGCAATGTGTGGTGCAGTGGCAACCCGGACCACTGCACTGTGACTGAGGTTGGCGCTAATGACCAAGCTGTCGACGGGCCATTAAGCCTCATCTCCCCCCCCCTCATTATTTATTACAATTATTTAGTTAATTAATTAGTACAGAAACAAGGCTATTTCAGCTAGCAGTGAGTGAAAATTCGACAAAATAGAATATTTTAAGGAAATTTGAGCTTTAGTCAGAACAGAACAGTTTGCGCCATTTTTGATAGCAAGCCAAGTTCTAAGGGAAAAACTCAACCAACGTTCTTTGGCCGGAACGCGGAACTCGAATGACTGTAAGTTGGTTGCAAGTTTCACTGAGCGAACTAAAACTATTATAGACAAAAAGTCCAACATGGAGAAGCTTGACTGAAAATTTGTGTAAAAGAACAACGTTAGGGGAGTTTCAGCTTAACTTAGAAAGCATTAGAGAGTTTTAGGGGAAAAGTGGAATTGCTTGCTAGACTCGGAGGAAAACGTAGAATTGTAAATTTATACTTGTTTGCTGAGGCAGAGAGAGTTTTAGTGTTCACAAACTAAGAATATAAAAAATAAAATTAATAAAATTAAAATGTATGTCTGTCATACAGAGTAATGGTAGAGCTCTTAAGCAACACAAGCACGCACATTGAGATGAAAGCACGAAATTTGGCAAGCAACCCATTCTTAGCAGTACAAAATAATAGCCCCCTTGGGATATTCCCCAGAGCTCCCCAGTACCTCACTGTAGCCATACACATCCCCTCTTACAGGCTGGTGACTAACAAATTCTTGCTAGTTATGCTAAAAGCTTGAACTGTTTCACACAAGTCATTATTAGCAGTACAAATCGGACCTACATGGAACCCCCACGAATTTGATGCTTTTAGCTTGATCTGTAAGTATTGGTTGGCTAAGCCTCAGGGGTGCTCGCGGGAAGAGCTGTGGGTTCCTGGGAGTATCTGGATGAGGTTTCGTAGCTAGTTTGATTTGTGAGTGGCTTATGTACCAAATATTTTCAGCTCGATCTGCAAGTATTTGTTGGTCGATCCTCAGGGATGTGTTACAGGGGTGTGCTGTGGGCCTTGGGGGTATTTCGTGGTTGGTTGGATGTGTACTGTTGAGAATGACTTGTGTCATATAATTAAAGCTTGTAGCACGATTAGCAAGAATTTGTTTGTAACCAGCATTATTTTTTTTTGGGGGGGGGGGGGACAAATGGTGCACTGGTGGTCCCGGAGATATATCGAGGGGCCCTATAGCTATATCAATTTGTGACTTGCTTGCCAAATTTCATGCTTTTCGCTCAATCTGCGTGATTTCCCAAATTATGTCTCTTAACAGCTGTGCTGTTACTTATCAAGTTAACTTTTCAAAGCGCAAACAACATTCTGGCATGAGGACTGAAAGATGGTGAATTGCTGAAGGAATGACTTCATATTATGCCAAACCAGTCCAATAATCGAATTATTTTCTAAGAACCACCAACATTCTTGCACGAAGACTAAAAGATGCGACAGAATGACGTTATTTTTAGACCCAGTCAGAGTAAACAAATTTTTTTCGAAGCACCTCCAACATTCTGCACGAAGACCTAAATATTGTGAGTTGTGACAGAATTGCCTCATTTTTAGGCCCAAGCAGTCAGAGTTAATGAAATCTTTTTGAGCATCACCAATATTCTTGCACGAAGACTGAAAGATATTAAGTTGTGAATAGCATGACGTCATTTTTAGGCTCAACCAATCAAAGTAAACGATTTTTTTTCGAAACACTCCAACATTCTTGTACAGGAGACTGATTAGTTGCGAAGGTACTGACGTAATTTTAATAATAATAATAATAATAATAATAATAATCTGCTTTATTCAAGTACATGATGTTCTGTACAGGCACGAAATTCATACGAATTTGTATGTGCAAAGCAATGTTAATCAACTTTAGACAACATAATATAATAAATTAATTTTTTTGTACAATAAATATATTTTAATATAGTGTAACTAAGAACAATACAAATAGAACAATACAATAAATATTAGTAGAAATTCTTCAAATTACACAAGTTCCCAGTATATTATTTTAGCTCGTATCGATGTTTAGTATTCTACTTTCATTTTCATGATAAGCAAATTTAATCACTTTTAATTAGCCACTCCTTAACCTTTTTCTTTACTTCCTTTTTGTTAGTTAAATTTCTTAAGTCATCCGGTAAATCATTCAATATATTTGGTAAAACATCATTTAGTCCCCTCTTTCCATAGTTATTTCTCCAATGTGGTAATTCCAACCAATTATTATCATTTCTCACACTTCTTTTAAGTTTAATTTTAAATTCTTCACAATGATAATATTTTGTTATGCATATCCATTTTAAGGTTTTATCAATGTTTAACATATTATAGTAGCTATATATTTCTTTGGCATTCTTTAATTTTTCATTTTTAAATAAAACTTTTATTGCTTTATTCACTAATGATTGTAACTGAATCACATAACTGTTAGCTGTTGTAGTGCTATAAATAATCAGTCCATATTTAATTTTAGACATTATCAATGCTTCAAAAATACTTTTTTTTATTTTTAATACCTAACAGCCCCTTTACTTTATAAAGCGTCGGAATAGTTTTCCTAATCATGATCATAAGGTTTTGTATATGTTGATAAAATTTCCAATTATTATCTACTTCTAGTCAGAGGTCCCTGATATTTTTAAATTTTGTACGATTTTTACATCTGCATGTTTTTTTTTTCTCTAGACAGTTATCATTGCAAAATTTTATTGTATCATTTTTCATGTACATATGTGATGTGGTTATTGGCAAATAGCATGTCTTTTCGCTATTTAGAATTAGGTCATTTTCTCTGAAATATACCACCAATTTATTGAAGTCATTTTGAAAATTTTTAATCATGGCGTTTTGATCAACGTTGATAGAGAGTAAAAAGACATCGTTTGCATATAATGTCAAAGTTGTATTTAGGATGCTGTCGAAATATCATTGATATATGTTAAAAAAAGCATAGGGCCCAACACAGAACCCTGTGGGACACCGTAAGTAATATTTTGCCAACAGCTCTTATCATTTCCAATTTTAACACTATATTTCCTTCCCGTTAAATAGCTGTTCAAAATATTAAAAATTTTCCCTCTAATACCTATATTATAGATTTTTTCCAAAAGTATGTCTTTTTCCAAAGTGTCAAATGCTTTCGTTAGATCAATTAAAATTGCTCCAGCAAATTTGCCTTCATTCAATGCCATATTAATATTATTGTTAATTGCTATCAGTACATCAATTGTACCAGTACCTTTCCTATACCCATATTGGTTTTGATTAATTTTATTGCGTTTTGCAATAAAATTATGAATTCTATTTGCAAAAAAACTTTTCAACAATTTTATTCAGTACAGGCAGCAACGATATTGGTCTATAATTATTTGGGTCATTTTTTGTTCCTTTTTTATAAACTGGTCTTATTATTTGCTTTTTTTTTAAATTTTTAGGCCAAATTTCACTCGTTATGATGCAGTTTATAAGTATTGTCATAAATTCGCTAGTTTTTTCACTTGTTTCTCTAAAATGTTCCATAAGAAAGCCGTCATGACCGCTTGATTTTTTAAACATTAATTTCGTTTATAATATTCAGCAATCCAAACTTATTTGTCTCCATGACTCCCATGGTATTAAGTGTAGATTTCCATTTTTTATAACTACTCTTTCTACTTTGTATATAATACTACTACTACTACTACTAATAATAATAATATTTGTTGCGATAGCAATGGGTCTGGCAAGGACTGGGGAGTCACTAACAGCCAGCCACAATTACATGTAGTAAATACAGTGTACATAAAACGGCCAAGGAATGACGATGGTAAGAGGTTTGGGGACACGAATGCCTTACCACCAAGAATAGACCTTCCAGGGACTCAAAGGCCCCCGATGGCCTCGCCAAACGAGCAGGACATGGGAAGGGTGTGGAAAGTGTTAAAAGGCCCAAAATGATGCTGTACAATTAAAAACTATAAACATTGCTAAAAAATTGTATGCTACGGTGAATACTAAAAACTAAAGCACCCAGATAGTGGGATTTGTCAACACTTTAAAAAAATTAATTAAAATATTTATATTTATACCACGGCTGTGACGTCACGCTAACTCAACGTTATGCGAAATTTCCTCTGGTTAAATCCCGTTAACCAACACCGGAAGTGTGCGTCATCGCAAACAGTGTAGGTTATCAGGTTACGTCACACTTTTGCCGATAACCACACTTTTGCCAATAACCCACACTTTTGACACTTCCAGATCACGTGACCGGGAACCGCACGCACCAACAACCAAATACATCGTGAAAAAAAAACCGTAACGCAATAAAAACGTACAAAACTTAATTACTTAAAAGGAATGACATCCCATCCGTACAAACTCTTATACGTCTGGCTAATATCTAAGCCATTCACGCTGCGTTAACTGATCCCCCCCCTCCCTTCCTCCACAAACTAAAATGCAATGACCTTCATTCAAATTGATACCCTATTACAGTAGTTTTTAAACAATTATCAAAATTACAAACGCTCAAAAATGCATTACATGCCTTCCCAGAATGTCATTCTATCCCTACAGCCTTTTATCGAAGTTCTATCACTCCGAAAAGCTTTGAAAACACAAGCGCCCTGACTAGCGTGAAATACAGCGAAACGACAGCAAAACTACTGGTTATCGATTTTTAAACCACGGCTGCGATGATTTGGCCGCTCGACATACAAATCGTCTCGGGGGCTTCCCCCCCCTCGACATATTTGCATGTCGAGCGGCCAAATCATCACAGCCGTGGTTTAAAAATCGATAACCAGTAGTTTTTAACCAATAACTATTACATATATGTTTATAAATCAAAGGCCAACCTGATAAAACAGGGTGGCTGGACTACCGCAAGCGGCCTACATGCCATTAAAAAGTTTAAAAAATGGTATATTTTAAGAAGACGGATTTGCCTGGGACCACAACACAGTTCTCAAAGGGAAGGGGTGGGGTGGGTTGCTTTTGAGAAAATAAAAACCATTAGGTGTCCGGGAGTAAAGGACGTTTCAGAAAAAACGTGAAGCGGTTCCTCGTCAAGCAACCTACGAAAGGTCGAAACCGACAGTGGAGACACAGTCTTTACACTGAGTGCATTCCAAATAGAAACCACTCGGACTGAGCAGAAATGTCGTCGACAGTCAAGGTTTGATGCAGATATGACCAACTTCCATTCGTGACCACGTGTACAAATAAGGCATTGTGCAGGATCGAACAACGGAAGGTCAATGCCGACTAAATTATGACGTATCTTGTATGTAAGTACGAGGTCGGCTTTTACACATCGCAGTTCAAGCAACTCCAGATTCAATCTTATAAGTGTTTCACGATAAACAATTTTCCGGAATCCAGGGAGAGATTTTGTATAATGGCGCTGGACTTTCTCCAAGAGGTCAATGAGGCCAAAAGAGGTAGGGGGACCATATTATACACGCTAGGACGCACAAACACCTTGAATGCCCAAATCCTGGTGGCAACACACCCAGATAAAAAAAACACCTATTTACCATCATGGAGCGGCGGAATGCTTTTAAATTCGTAGTGAACCAAATTCCTAGGTACCTAACCTCTTCAGTTTGGGGTAAGGTCTCCTGATCAAGGAAGTATTTTAGACCAACTAGTCAGAGCAAACGAAATCAGTGCTTAACTCTGCATCCTATACTTCCCCGCCAATCGGTAATAAGCGATTTGCTTTGGGGGCGACAATTTTGGTTCCACAAAAACTTTACTCAAGAAGGAAGCAAGGAAGTGTTTATTTGCGTTTGTAAAACAATGCACAAGGAGGTCTTTACACGCCTGTGAACAACATAAAAACCTTCGATGGAGGATGGATGTTCATTTTTAACAGAATTTTTGGGAAATAACATTGAATAAGCATTGAATAAGAAATATAAAGAACTTAATAACAATATTTTCCTACGATATTGACACATGTGGCTGTTAACCCACGTTACGACTAATTGTTAGTAGAATATACCACTAGTACGGCAAAGGTGAGGTTGCAATGAACCATTCAAGTGCTAAGGAAAATCTACTACAGTGTAGTGTTCCTGCATTTTACGAGTGGTAAGATTAAAATTAATGTCCTTTAAAGTTTTTATTACTTTATAAAACTAAAAAAATCGTTACAGATTGGTTGTATAGGTTATGCGTAATAATTGTTATTATTCAAGGATCCGTAATACTGATCAAGCTAAAGTAAAGCATGCCCCAAAAGAGAGAAAAAGCCCTCAAGAAATAGCCCCATTCCCCTTTTTTTTGTTGCTGTTCTGCAGGCGGCCCTGTCGATGTATCCGACATTATTCATGGAAACGAACCATCTATAAGTAACAAAACGTACCGCGAAAATTACCGCTTTGAAAAAAAGTTTTAAGGAGCTAAAATTTTCATAATAAGGGTTATATGGTAATGAATTTTAAGGCTTGAAATGTTACCTACATTGGCTGTTTTCAGGATTTTTTATGGTAAAAAATTACTTTCCGTTTAAAAAGAAATTAAATTTACACAGTGGATCTAATGAGAGTTTCGTTAAAAAAATCGAGTGCTGAGAACTGGCTCCGTTCATTGTTGTCAGCCTCCGTTCGTTGATGTGTTCCTGCATCTGTGTATTGTTACAAGAGGACTGAGTTGCGGATATCCGTAGATAAGTTGTAGGCTTTTATTTTTAAACAAACGCTTATGTAGACCCTAATTCAACAGTTTGAATATCGAATAGGATGGCACGTTTGATGAATATCTCATCACATCTCATTGACCTGATGCTGAATACCCCCATCACGTTAGTCTAAATACTGAATACTCATTGCTTTGTACCATCATATCATCAAATTACTTCGCATGGAATATTTATCTAACGCATCACCTCATTTACAAGGGTGGATCTTATGCATGATTCTGCATGTAAGGACAGTTCTTTATATACGTTGGTACAGCATACATGCACATAAGGGTGTTCCTTCACATATGTGTTACCGCGTATGTGTGGTACCATAGTCTTGCTGGCCTCAACGAACCTCATACATGAAGATAAAATGGTATGTACATGCCTTAAATTGGCCTTGCTTCGCCTCAAAGCAACATACACCCTACTACCTGAGTCATCTTATAAGTTTCGAGTGAAAAGTTACGAGTTATTATTACGAGTTATGAATTAGACATAGTACAGTAGCAGGACAGTTTAAGATGGTGCTGAGCCAGAGCTAATTCAAAGGTTCTTGCTCTCTCTCACCCAAAAAAACGAGACAATTAACTAGAAATGTATTACAACGTCTTAGCTAAGCAGGCTTTGAACGAGTTTAAGGAAATGGAAATAGGTGGTATTTATAAATTATGATAATGAATTACTAGTTAATCATCATGAAATATTAATTTTGAGTTATTGTGACTTATTAAGATGTAACACGTTAATTTTTGTTGCCTTGGGGCGAAGGTAGGACTTTGCAATCTATATAAATGTTGTCTTCTTCATGAATGAGGCTTGTTGAAGTTATTAGTGTTGAGGGAAGAGAGAGGGGGGGTGCATCGACTCACAGAATTAGTTCCCCGTTTTAAGGAGTGTTGCAGACCTTCAAAACATTTTCCTGAGTATCTCCCTCGGTTTTTTTTACCCAATGGGCAAAGCATATTTTTGACTAATCAGCCAATCACAGCAAGAGGGTGCTTATTGGTAAGCTGCACTAGTGCAAACTCGATAATCAACTAGTTGGCACCACACAAAACCAGAATCACATACTTAAACATGCTAAAAAAACAGCTTAATTATTGGCTTAGTAAAGAATGAGAAGCAAAATTAAGTATGTGAAACAGTTTTTAGGTTAGATTGCATTTGTTTTGTTTTCGATGGAATGTCGATTGCTACAACGACTTATGCTTCTAACAGGTGCTAGCTAATGAGACCGTCACAGAAAAGAATTTTTATCGTTAGGCCAGATTCGTTTATTGCAGCTGTAGGTAACGCATTACACGGTAATAAATATGCTTTACAGGCGCTGAACAATGTAATTAAACGTCCGCAATGCATCTTCACTCCAGGCATTGTCACTCGAACTTATTTTAAGCGTTTTTAATAGCGAGGCCGTATTCGTTTCCATAGCAACCAAGACAGCGAGCAACATACTGACTGGACTGGAGGCTGTTTAGACGGCCAGTTTCCGACTGTGCAGCGACAAACACATTTGCGATTAGCTAAATACATAATAAGAAATAAGGTATATGGACGTAAAAACGTATAGCTAATTTAATTGCTACGTAAACATCTAGGATAATTTTTCTAATGCGTAAATTAAAGATTTGCAGTGGCATTCTGTGATCGTTTCTACGGAGATGCACCTCCTAACGTCTGCATACTGAATTGTTTTAACAAAAAAACGAAACTGAAATTCCGAAAGTGACGGAGATGGTATTTTAAGTATCCTCAACTAATTAGACTCGCTAAAAAATTTATAAAAGTACAACAACATTAATACAAAATGCAGAAATTCTTAAATACGCCCATAATTGTTTGTAATTGATTTATTAATAAACTGATAAGGTAATTCTCGCAAGATATTCTGATTTAATACCCATCCTGCAGCGTGTAGTTATCAGTCTTGTTGGAGAACTCAAGTTTTTGCTACCTTAAATTTGTTCGTTCTTGAGTTGGCAATAAAGCTCCCTCGTCACTTCGTGACTCGGGATCTTAATAATTAGCCAACACAAACACTCACGAGTTTAATTGGAGCAATTATTTTCGTGCTCCAAAAAATTATCGATGACTACCCTTGCACTAGGGATATTACCTATGATAACATGTTTTTAGAAATCAACACTGTATCACTCATTGTCGCAACATGACTGTGTGGCATGGCACATAATATGAGATGGAGAGAGTGGAAGAGAACCATTTTCATATTGATTGAACCTACTCGAATGTTCATTCCAGCAAATGCTCAGACAGGCTGCATTGTAATAGTTGACTATCCTGTAACAATTGCATGTCTTCTTGGTCACCATTCCAAAACCTTGACAACGTGGTTCTGCTTTGCTATGGTAGGCATTGAACCTCAAAAGGCAGCTCCTATAATTAAAAACTAAAGTAAAAGAAAATTGGCTAAAAGTAAATAATTACGAATGGTCTTAAAAGAAACAAGGTAAAGAAAGAGAAAGATGTCTACTTTCTATTGAGAATTACTTTGCCCTTAACCGAATTTTGCCAGGCATGGAACGAGTTGCATGTGATAACGGAATTCATAGTGATGCTAGCATGTTGCAGTGAAGTACTGAATCATGCAATCAGATAGCCAATAAGCATGTAAATTCATTCCATCTCGTAAAATGAACTTCAAAATCAACTCTAGTCTTGCATGCTTGCTGTTTAATATATGTGCATAGCTAAAAAAAATTCCCCTATTTAAATCGCTTTACTCAAATTGCCCGGGAAATATATTTTCAGTGACGGACTCTGATTGGTTGGACCTAAAAATGACGTCATTTTACTTGCAAACTCATCAATAATTCAGGCGTCGATCATGCAAGAAAGCTGGTTTGTAATTTTTTTTATTTATATTTGTTTTTATTTTGTCATAACAATTCTGGCTTCCTATATTGTGAAATCAAAACTCTTGTCTGCTAGCAACTAAGTGTTGCTACAACTACAACTCTGCTTTTCCTCTAGTCTAGTATTAAAATGACTCTACTGCGCTAAGCTTTTCCCCAAAACTCTACACACTGCTGCTTCGTTCCAAGTTAAGATCAAACTCTCTCCTAAAATTATCTTTTTCTGTGTTGGCTTTCCTGTGTATTAGGGTTTTGATCAAACCTACAAAAGATAGGTTGTGTGGGATACACGAAAAATAACAATTAGAGTAAGCCTTATTTAAACCTGTTGGCTTTATACATGTTTTGGTACATTTAATCCAATCTACAATAATTATTTTTCTTAGGATATGCTAAAAAAATACGGAGGGAAAGTAGACATAGAACGCAGCAAAAGGAAGCCAAACCATCAAGTCTGACCTTTAAATATGTTTCACAGTAACTTATTCTGTAGTCTGAAATATTTGTAATGACCACCAAAATCCTCCATTTCCCCCTCCCCTACGTCGACTCTAATGACCAGAATACAGGGTCGCACTTGACTCTAGCATCCCCGTCCAATGTTACGCAATCAATATTCAACAAAAAGGGGATTTTGTAGCCTACCACAAACCTGATAGTTGCATTTACTAGAATTATCTATGTAAACATACATTTGCAAACGACAATGTGCAATTATTTACTGACATTTGAAAAACGTGCAGCAAACCAGTGAGCTCAGTATCACGCAATCACATCTCAAACATGCACATATCCAGCCAGCCTTAACGTTTTAATTACGTCTATTGTAAAGTCATTTACAGCATTGTTCAGCGCGCTTTGCGTTTCACTTTGTCGTAATCGAAACCCACCATCTCCAACACACGCATTAGACGAAACAAACTGTAATATATTGTAAAATCCATTATTATACTATTTTAACTAGACTATTGGCCATTTAAGGCTTTACAGCAAGAAAAGTTATTATTTACATAGGTACATGAAACTGTAACTAGGTTAGGCCAATCTGAATTGGATTAAGCAATTATGCAATGTGCCATCTAATTATAAGTCTAAACATGGCTGAGTCTTGTACGTTTAACGTTTTGTTTCATTCTGTCATGTGATTTTTTTTGTGGGCAGGGTGGAGGTAATAATTTTTGGTTGAGCGCAACGTAGCCTGACGAAAAATAACAAACTGTGGGAGAGCTAACTAATTAGACTGAACAAATTCTTCTAAGGGAAGCTGGAGAACTTTGGGGTTTATGTTAGGGTTAAGAGGCTTAATAAAAAGGCTAGTTTAGGTTGGGGGAAAGAGCCTAACCAAAATTGGGCCTACTATAGGCCTAACAGTCAAAATCCCCCTGACTAGGAGACTTAGCAGGGGTTTAGAGAGGACGAGCCAGTTGGCTGGCCCGAAGGCTTTCTATTTTCCATGCTGGCCCCTTGCCTAAATACCTTTTGGTAACCACTGACAACCGCGAAATGGCCAGGGTATTATGGGTAATGGCAGCTTCTAGCAAGTTCTAGAGGCAGGAACCGGTAATATAATTACAAGGCATAGATAATGTCCAACTATGTAAGATTAGCCACACAAGACTAAGATTGGCCATTGGCCCCAGCAAACATGAAAGTAAACAAGATTTGCGACATACTCCACCACCCACACGAACCTCTGAAAATTACTCCTCGCAAGTCTTGTTTCTAAACTTAACACTAAAGCATATATATTTTTATAACACTCTAACCATGTTCAATTTTTATTTCAAACAGTTGTCTGTAAAGCTGCAACTAAAACACACATACACAGATGAACGCACGTCACTACTACGATAGGTGTAAACAAATTTGCTCCCAAATGAACATGAGAAAACTACTAGTATGTCCCAAGATTACTGTCCCAAGACAACTTTCTCTCAAGACTACTACACAATACCCTCATGCAAGGGACTAAAAAATACGTTACCCTCATTCAAGGGACTACAAAAGATGATACCCTCATTCAAGGGACTAAAAGAAGTATAATACCCTCATTTAAGGGACTAAAAGAAGTATAATACCCTCATTCAAGGGACTAAAAGAAGTACAATACCCTCATTCAAGGGACTAAAAGAAGTATAATACCCTCATTTAAGGGACTAAAAGAAGTATAATACCCTCATTCAAGGGACTAAAAGAAGTACAATACCCTCATTCAAGGGACTAAAAGAAGTATAATACCCTCATTCAAGGGATCACGAAAACACAAAATGACTCCAACAAAGATGACTACAGTTGCCTATGCTCCATGCTTTCGAGTACAGACTTGCAACCGCAATTTAAATGAACCTCGAAAATAACGAAATGATCTGGTTTAAGAAAACCAAAACTAAATTAAGAACTCACCACAACTCGACACACCTTGCATAAATTAAGTTAGTTATGAAAGCCGAAAATTAGGTTGATTTATGGAAAAAAAACCCTTTGGGAAAAAAACATCGCAACAATATTGTTCTTCGTGAGCAACTAACACAACTTGCATGCTTATGCCCAACTATTGTTCCGTAGAACAACAAGAAAAGTGAAATTGCCATAAGGCAACCAAACGCTAAAGTAAGTGTTCCCCCTTCACTAAACACACCCAGAATTCTAAAGTAGGCCTTACAGCCAAACTAAGCCTTGAATAAAAAAAAAAACATTTGAAGTAAAAATGGTTTTATTTTACCCCATTAGTCCAAAAAGCCAAAAATCCAAAATAGGCCTAAAAATAGGCTTAGCATTCTAAACCCAAAAAACGGATTCGCAAGACCATTCTGCATGCCCCTACCAAATTTCACCAAGATATGAACACGTTAGGCCTAACTAGTGGCATAGGCCTAACTAAACAATGGAACTTAAAAGGCCCAGGCTTAGCCATTGCTCGGCTTACCCAGGTTTCACCTTAAGCTCCCAAAAACCCTAAAAAGACGGTCCTAACTGACTCCCAACCAAGAGAACCCTAACTTGGGCCTAACCAAATTCGCAGCAAACTCTAAAGGGAACCCCACCGGCCTTACTCCCGTGAAGAAAAAAAAACAGCTATTATCCCGGGTTTCGGCACCATGACGAAAAATAACAAACTGTGGGAGAGCTAACTAATTAGACTGAACAAATTCTAAAGGAAGCTGGGGAACTTTGGGGTTTAAGTTAGGGTTAAGAGGCTTAATAAAAAGGCTAGTTTAGGTTGGGGGAAAGAGCCTAACCACAATTGGGCCTACTACAGGCCTAACAGCTAAAATCCCCCTGACTAGGAGACCTAGCAGGGGTTGAGGGAGGACCAGCCAGTTGGCTGGCCCGAAGGCCTTCTGATTTTCCATGCTGGCCCCTTGCTTAAATACTTTTTGGTAACCCTTGACAACCGCGAAATGGCCAGGGTATTATGGGTAATGGAAGCTTCTAGAAGGTTCTAGAGGCAGGAACCGGAAATATAGTTACAAGGCATAGATTATGTCCACCTATGTAAGATTAGACACACAAGACTAAGATTGGCCATTCGCCTCACCAAACATGCAAGTAAACAAGATTTGCGACATAGCCTATAACGACTCCAATTGCGAATTGTTGATTGGTTGCACTTTCGTAGTTTGGGTGGAGCAGAAACGAAACGTCGGATTGGAAAGAAATTTGGTGCATCACTTTTTGCTCCCAAAATTATTGCTGAGCTAAGATTCGCTGTAATCGACCAATTATTACAGAAGAAATTACCCTTTTTTGAATCTATTTCTAACATTCACCATTGTAAATTTTAAATCCTGAATGGTTAATTGTACAGTGGTTAAGCAACTATATCATGCATTTCGAGCTAAAGTATGAAATTTGGTTCACAAGGCATTCTTAACAGTATAGTAGATCAAACCAGCGATGGATCCCAAATGAAATACCCCAAGGGCCCACAGGCCCTTCTGGCTACCGAGACCCCTCCTTGAGGCTTGACAAATTCTTGCAGGTCGAGCTAAAAATATGAAATACGTTTACACAATAGTCCAGCATCCAGCACAAAAACCCAAAAGAATAGTCTGCACAAAATGTTTTGCGCAGAGATGTTCTGCAATATGTCCATACTCCAAAACATAATGATGCCACCTTGGCATTCTTGGGGAATTCAAGATGGTGTCCAAAAAAAGGCGACGAAAAACGGTTTTTTTGCTTCTAACGTCTAAACTGTTCATCCGATATAAAATTAATCGGTTACCAATTATGTTTAAATACAATTACGTTAAAAAAAATTCTATTCATATTTTTCGTAAAATTAATTTTTCTTGCTGAAATTCGTTACGTAAGTTAACTCATGTTTCATATACAATTCCTGACTTTAAACAACTGCAGTACCTGTTCTAATTCGGCTAAATGGACGTGATTAAGCTTAGATAAAAGATGAAGATGTATATTTTCAAACAAGGGTAATTAACACGATTTATCTTAATTAGGAGCTAAGCTATGGCAATCTACACACGTTGTAGCACTGTGGTTTTCGCTCTATTTTACACATGTTCCATTTTAAACTGCTGCATCACCCATTCTAATTCGGATAAATGGACGTGATTAGACGTAGATGAAAGATGAAGATATATATTTTCCAACAAGGGAATTTACAACGATTTATATTAATGAGAAGCTGACCTACGGTAGTTTAAAGATGGAACTTGGGATAAAATAGCGCAAAATGTACAGCATTACACTGTAGAAAGACTATTGTACTAGCTTAGCTCCTAATTGATATAAATAATTTTAATTACCCTTCTTGGAATTCGTCTAAGCCTAATCACCTTGATTTATCCGAATTAGAACGGATGGTTCAGCAGATGGAACTTGTGACATAATAGGACGAAAAGCTACAACTCTACAACGTAGGCAAACTGCTGTAGCGTAGCTCCTAATTAATATAAATCGTTTTAATTACCGTTGTTGGAAATTATACATCTTCATATTTCATCTTAGCCTAATCACGTCCATTTATCCAACTTATAACGGGTACTGCAGCTGTTTAAAGATGGAACTTGTGCTAAATTAGAGCAAAAAGCACAGAGCCACAACGTACGTAAACTGCTCCTTATTAATACAAATCGTTTTAATTACCCTTATTAGAAAATATACGTCTCCGTCTTTCATCTAAGCCTAATCAAGTCCATTTATCCGAATTAGAACGAGTGGTGCAGCAGTTTAAAGATCTAACATGTGGAAAAATAGAACGAAAATCACAGTGCTGCAACGTATGTAAACTGTCGTAGCTTAACTCCCAATAAATATAAATTGCTATAGCTACCCTTGTTGGAAAATATACATCTTCATCTTTCATCTACGCCTAATCACGTTCGTTTATCCGAATTAGAACGGGTAGTGCAGCTGTTTAAAGTAAGGAATTGTTTATGTAACATGCGTTAACGGCCTAAAATAACTTAAATAACGAATTTCGGCAAGAAGGATTCATTTTACCAAAAACATGAGTAGAACCTTTTTTGAAGGAAATCTTATTATAAACATAATTGGGACCCGTTAATTTCCAATCGGATGAACGTATTAGACGCTAGAAGCAAAAAAAAAACAGTTTTGTTGTCGTCATTATGGACACCATCTTGAATTCCCCAAGGGTGCCAAGGTGGAATCATTATGTTTTGGAATAGGGACATATTGTAGAACATCTCTGGACAAAACTATTTCGTGCAGATAGCTTTTTTAGGTTAGGCGTAAAATCTGCGTTGGAAACTGGACTACAAGTCATTGTTAGCAGTACGAATCGTACCAGCCATGGAACCCCCATGAAATGCCCCAAGGCCCCCCAAGACGCTTCTCGTGTCCTCTTATTGTGACCAACAAATTCTTACAGATCGAGTTAAACGCATGACAGTTTGTAAAGAAGTCATTCTCAGCATTACAACCAGCTGTATCGTGGGATTCCCCATGAAATAACTCCAAGACACCCCCCCCCCCCATCCTAGTATCTCCATGTGCCCCCTCCCTGAGACTTGACCAACAAATTCTTCTAGATCGAGATAAAGCATGAACCAATGTGACTAAATTTGAAAACATCAACACTTTCGGACCCGGGGATGGGGTGATGGTCCCCCGCCCCCAAGGTGTCCCTACTTCCCCTGACCCATACAACGTTAGTAGTCAGTTTTGACAATAATATCTAGCCAACTGTAATCTAATTAAGTCAAAAAAAAAATACCAAATACACCCTTAGGTGAACCGCTTTGTAATCAGTTTTCCAAGCAATAGTAGTATTAGGCCTATTAGGCATTCATGGATTCCTTTCTAGTTGCTGCCTTTACCCCACAATAATGCCAGACCCTGCATTATTTTCAATTCCACTGTGTAATATTACTTTCCTTAAAACATACAAATCTTGATACTACAATATAAACAATTCTTGACCGTGGCTCAATTTCATTTTCAATATACGTAAAATAAATAAATACTTCAAACAAGTAAATAAATTGTTTGGCAAATTTCATTTCCAACACCTAATAAAATAAAACAAATAAATACTACAAAATAAATAATTGAATCAATTCTGTGTTTAAATATCCTTTCCAACACTTACATGCATTTGCGTGGCTGAGTTCCACATAAGTGTTTAACAAGCAAAAAGTTGGTATAAAGAAATACCACTTTATAGGCAACAAAACCTAATTATATGCAAAGGTGACCCATACACACTTTCTTCACTTGGAAAAACGATATCTTAATTTTATAATTTCGCAGGATGAAAAATGGCGCCCACAGGGCTCATGACATTAGGCAGCTAACGATTGCCCAGCTACTGTCATGTTGACCACTTATGAAGTTGAAAATTATGGACAGACCACTTAAGCAGTAGTTCATATTAACGAACAAAATGGCAGCAATATGAAAATGTTGGCAGTATACCGTGTACAGTCTCCTGAGGGGAGAATTCACCAAAATAAAGTAGCCAGTACTTGTCTCAAGCTGTATATTTGCACACAAATCAGCCTTTGACGTTTAGGAAATTAGGAGACCGCAATCATAATAGGTTTAAGTATGTTAATGTTGACACCTTTTAAGTTAGTGTAAGAACTTTAAAAAATATAAAAGTTACTTTTGGCAGTTTATGCTTACCTACATCACATCATGTCTCACATTTAACCGTAATACAAGTCAGTTTCAAAACCCTTCCCACAATGCCTTTCCTAAAATTTAATTAATACAACACTTAAAAATGCCTCGAGGTTGAAATGAACTAGGAACCATAACTTTTATCACTGGCCAGGAAAAACAGACTTAGCTATGCTACCAGACAGAAAACAACACCTAAACTGTTGACTGGAATGTCGAAAGCTAATTAAAAAAGAGATAAAGAGAATTAATAAAATAATCCCGTGCTTGAATCGAACCTGGGGGCTTAGTCTCGACTTGATCTTTTTCAAAACGAAAGCTTTTTCGTCAAAAACGCATCGAAATCTTCGCTTAAAACGTTAGTTCACCAAAACTGGCAGTTTCGAAACATATCGTAAGCCGAATTCCATTGGGTTTGTCGATTTGTAAGAGAAATTCCGCATCCTCTGCAGGGTTTGAGGTGTCGTTTTGACATTTCGAATCGCCTTTTAGTGTCAATGAAGAAAAAACAATGGCGGCTTATTCTCTCGCTTCGCTGATAACAACTGTCGTAATCTTCGCATATTTACAATTCGGGTAGCTATGTCGAACAAATTACAGCGCTTAGAAGTCAGGTAATCATTCAAGAACCTGTCGAAAATGTCGGACTGTTATTTTGTACGATAACTACTTATTTGTCAACTCGACAAACACGGCGAGTCATTGTTAGGCTTAAGCCATTATGGGTATACGGTGTCCTTTCACGGCAACGCCGGTTGAAGAAAGTCGGTCCCAGCTACGCCGCGTCGGCTTGCTAAGCTCATTTTCCCGGTACGAAGACTGCTTAGTGAATGCGCGGTCGCATCGCGTAGCAATGGTGATAAGAGATATATATCGAAGCTACACGTTAAATAAAAGACAAAATGTTTATTTAAATTCAATCTACGATCATTAAAAAGAGAGAAAATGGTTTCTACTCCAGAAGATAAGCAATTTTGTTGCAGAAGAAAATTCTAAATCGGCCGGACGTTAACGAGCCATACCACAAAAGTATTTTATTTACCTTTGGGTTATACCCATGCTTTACCGACTCTGCTAAAAATAAGTAGCTGTCAAGCAATCATGTTGCTGTCAGTATACGAAGTCACTCACTCCTTACACATTTTATATTTTGGAATAAACATTGTTTCACCCCGTTCTACATAATTTTTTTCTCCGCACCTCCCCCAGTGGGGCACAGAGGAGGGGGGGGGGATCAGTGAGGAGCAACTCCTCATTGGCCATTTTAGGGGTTGGGAGGAATTTTGATACATTTATTATGTAGCAGCAACAATAACACATCACCAGTCACCGCAACACAACACAACCTGTCAACAGTCAACACAGCACATCAATTTAGAAAACTATTTAAAAAAATATGTTTTAGTTTATAATTTTATGCACGATTAAATTTTGATTGAAAACAGAACAGTAGATGAAGTTGCTGCAGCACCCGGCTGTTGTGACGGAAGAGAAATAATTCATATGAAAATAACATAGTCGAAAGTGTGTATTGGGGGAGGGGAGGGGGTGACACCCAAGCTAGTTGAAGTCAGAAATACGGGAAGTACCATTTTAAACTGGGTGGGACGGACGCTCTTGATATTGGGGCCCTTGGGGGGTGGTAACTCCGCACTGGACCAGGGTGGGGGGGGGATAGGCACCACTGCCTGTCCCATTTCCCCAGTTCTACCAAATTCCGTTATTTCCACAACAGGGTTAAGCCTGCTGGCGTCTGATTTCGTGGGGGAAGGGGATGGTCAGAATGAACGTTGCCATACTCCATTCTTCATAGTTTTAAAGAACGTTGAAAAAGGACGAAAAGAACTGCCCCTACCTCCAAGGGCACAGCTACATTGGGGAGCATGGCGCCCTTTTAACCGAAAAATACCATTTTTCTACCCAACAACAAAACTGTCAACAGATCCGTAAAATGATGTCCCTGTTCAACCCAAATCTCTTTTGCCTATTCTTTGGAACAAAACGGTCACTGCAACTTGAACGGGTATAGACAACAAGGAACACACAAAAATCCGTTAAAACCTGGTGCAATATCCCCTTTTTTTTCAAGTTCCCCCATTTGAAAGTCTGGCTCGCTCCTGTTCCCTCCCCCCTTTCCTCTGGTCATGCCCTGACGGTGTTAGGGGTGGTCCAGGGGCATTGCCATAACCCCCCCCCCCATATATTCTCTCCCTTCCCCCAACACTCGGGCCATCACCACAAAATAAAATAAAAAAACTTGCATGCGAAACTTGAAATGAATGAATAAACTGAACTTTTATATTTTTTATGTATTCATTTATTGATTAATTATTTCTGCAGCAACTTTGCAATACGTGAGTATCCTAATTTATTTTGCATGTTTATGGGGCGTATTTTACAAAACGATTGGAGTGTAGTGAAGCTTACGTTATGTTCACTAAAGACGGAAATCCAAAGGCTCAACAATAGTTATGCCTTTTGGATATGTCAAACTGCCTGACCTAGGAATCGAAACCACGACTTTTGAAACCAAGCCATACCGTGTCAGTATGGCTCAGTGGTAGGACCTCAGCCTTTGGTTTCAAAGGGCGTGGGTTCGATTCCCTGCTCAGGCAGTCTGACATATAAGTCCAAAAAGCAACGTAAATAGGTTTGCATCTGTATTTATTTAAAACGGAATAAGAGTGCCGAATCCGGCTGACTCGTAAAAAAAAGTCCTCAGCCAGTTCGATTTCCAAATGTGCCCGCTGTCACTCCCCTCCCCTTCAAACGATCCATTCCTGCATGCACTGGTTAAATGTAAACTAGTAGTTCATAACACTTATGTTAGTGGCAGCACTATCGTCCTAATTTAATTTCTTGGATTTCGAAGTATTTATTGATTATTATTATTGTTATTTCAGCCAGTGAACCATGATTATGAAAAAATAAATCAGCTAATGGTTGAAAACGTTGATCAAAGCTATTTAATTCGGAAAAAAAGATTCTTTAAAAACTGGGATATTAGCTATTTCGTTTTTTCCGTTATGATACCGATGATCCTTTGTTTATTACTCCCGTCACTCACCAACGCACTCACTCAGAAGCTCCAGAAGACTCTGCGCATGACTATTAATTGCATTGGATTCAAAAGTTAGAAGCGATTGCCATAGGAAGCGAGTATCAGATCAATAAATTATACACAAATAAATGTCATGAATGTCTATGCATTCAGCGAACAACTGTAATAATTTACTAGTTTATAATAATAAAATGACTTTCTTTGCTCTATTTAAAAGAGCAAAGTAGACATGCAAGGGTCGGGGTAGACCACTAACAGCACTCCATTCTTTAAAAAAAAAAAAAAAAAAAAAAAAAACATTAGCAAATTCGCATCAGCAAATGCACGTCAAAATTATAAAAAAATATTCATGATCTCTTGAGGGAAGAAATGTGGATTAAAAAGAAAGAAATCTCGAATAAAGGAGAATGGAGGTGACCGACCTGAAGGGCAGTTTCTTAAAAACTTACACAAAATTAAACTGGACAATTACCGCTAGTGTTAATATCAAATATCAAATTACATATTTACCAATTCAAGACAAAAATGACTATCGTCAAAAATAAAAAAAAAATAAAAATAAATAAAAAAATAATAAAATAATAATAATAAAAATACAAAAATACAGATCATTCCTACTTATGGACAAAAATTGGGACGCAGTAGGTGTCGTTTTAGGCAACACACGTTCAAACGCCTCTTGAAAATATTTACCGACGGGGCGGAAACAATGTCGTCGCTCAGTGTGTTCCAGACAGGAACAATTCGAACACAAAAAAATGATTTTCTACAGTTTAATTTAAATTTTGGGGTTACTAGCTTAAATCCGTGACCTCTAGTTATTGTTACATTACTAACTTCAAAAAAAGGTATGGTTATTGGGAGAAGATTATGGACAATTTTGTACGTCAGTACAAGGTCTGCCTTTAGTCTGCGGAGTTCTAAAGAATCCAACTGTAGAATTTTCAGCCGCTGATCGTATGAAAAATTTCTCATACCTGGTAGAGATTTTGTGAAGCGCCGCTGGACAGATTCGAGATGGTCAATATCCTTAAGTAAGGTCGGTGCCCAAACCTGACTCGCGTATTCGAGGATAGGGCGCACATACACCTTAAAAGCCCAGAGTTTAGTGCATAAGTTGCCAGAAGTAAAGCATCGTTGAACAAGAGCGGACCTGCGATTAGCCAACATCGTGATGTGATTACAATGTGTGGAAGATTTTAAGTCTGACCGGAACCAGACGCCAAGATCCTTAATAGAAGATACTGTATGGAGATTTGTGTTTCCAATACTATAATTAGTGTCAGCGGAGCCCCTCCCGACGTGAAAGTGCAAGCATTTTTCACTGGAAAGAGGGAGTTGCCAAATTTCGGCCCAATGATTTACATTGGAAATTTCTCGTTGAAGAGAACAATGATCAAGTTGGGTAATGATTGCTGAGTGAAGTTTTAAATCGTCGGCAAATTTCTCCTGAGTTACAGATGTGTTGTCTGTAAGAAGGTCATTGATGAAAAGTACGAAGAGCAAGGGGCCAAGGACGGAACCTTGTGGAACTCCACTAACTACCGTAGCATCTTCGGATGAAACATCACCGATAACAACTCGTTGAGATCTTCCGATAACGAATGCTCTAATCCAACCCAGCAACGTTCCCTGAAACCCATAGTACTCTAGTTTAAAAATTAACTTAGAATGTACTACCGATTCAAAGGCCTTCTTGAAATCGAACAGGATAATATCAGTATTAATACCGATGTCAATGGCTTCTGTCCATTTATCAAGAGCTACCAGTTATTGATGTACCGCAGAACGGCCAGGCAAGAATCCATATTGGTCATTTTTAATTATGTTAAATTTGTCAACGTGTTGCATCATACCTCTACGCACAATTGTTTCCATAACTTTACATGGAACTGTAGTCAGGGAAATGGGTCGATAATTCTTTGGGTCAGCTGAGTCACCCTTTTTGAAAATTGGTATAACGTTTGCTGTTGACCAATCGGTAGGTAAAATACTAGAAGTAAATGAAAGATCAAAAATGACTTTTAGTGCAGAAGCAATTTGATAAGTTATTTGTTTATAGAAAAATGCAGAAAACCCATCTGGGCCAATAGCATGCGTAGGTTTTAGATGGAGTAAAGTGGAAATAATCTCCTCAGTAGTAAAACATATACCTGTACAAGCCTCGCCAATGACAGTGCCATTCAGATTAGTTATAGCAGGCAGTTCGTTGTTGTCAGTTACCCCATTTTTTGAGAATTCAAGGTTAAAAACGATAGCTTTCTCCTTAGAATCCGTGATTAATTTATTATCCACTCTTAGTGGTGGTATACTACGTGAGGAATGTGTTTTTTGCCGGTAAAAGCGGAAAAGTGCTGAAAGATTACCTTCATCTAAAACTTTTTTTTCCCTTGAAGTATTAAGTTCCTTTATAAATTTAGAATAAGCTTTTTTGCATTCAATAAATTTGAGTTTATTTTCCTCACTGGCATTAGTTTTGTAGCGTTGCCAAAGTTTAAGTTTTTTGTTTAAAAGTGTTCGATGCTCATTCGAGTAGTGTGCTTTGCTATTTTTGTTTTGGATGTATGTCTTACTGCATTTATCAGCAGTATGATAAATCATGTTGATGAAGTAGGTCCAAGCATCATTTACATTCGTGAACTTGCGTAAATCATTTTCCCAATCGGTGCATTGAAGTTGTTCACGTAGCCTGACAAAATTTATTACTTTCTTACTACCATTATTTTCGATTTGCAACGTATGATGGATTTTGAATGAAACCAAATTATGGTCGCTTAGACCCAGCTCTGTCTCAACTTCCACATCAAAAATGGTACGGTCATTGTCAGTCAAAATAATATCATTGTTTGTGTTACATGCATATCCAAGAAACACTAAATTTTTTAATTAGAAACAAGCTGTCCCGTAATCACATGCAACGAAGTGTTGTAGTACAAGTACCGCTGTACCAGAAGTGCCGTAACCCTTGTGCCCAAAAGCTCTTAAAAATAGCCGCTTACGTTTTGTTGGCCGACTGCGACAGAGCAACCTTCGCAAGGGGTTCTTGACTCGCATTATGAGGTGTTTTCAAACCGTAGTCGACGTTGTATCTCACCTTTTGTGCCGAAAGCGAAATGGAGGTGATGAACGCGATCAAATGGAGACTAGGGCCCCTGGAACATCACACACAAAGAATTGCATGCAGCAGATGAGCATATTGCACTATAACGACAGATGAGTAAAGCCACTCAAAATGTTGACAGTATGTTATAAAGCTAATTGAAATGAGATAAGAATAAACCTCAAGTTAAAGGGTAAATGGTCAGCACGAAAGACTAGCATTGTGAGAAAACAAGATGCAATAATATGTGAAAGAAAGAAAACACAGCAGCCCCGACTGGGACTTGAATCCAGGGCGCTTAGTCTCGACTTGATCGTTTTCAAAACGTAAGCTTTTTCGTCAAAAACGCATCGAAATCTTGGCTTATAATGTAAGTTCACCAAAAGTGGCAGTCTTGAAACATATCGTAAGCCGAATTCCATCGGGTTTGTCGATTTGTAAGAGAAATTTCGCATACTCTGCCGACTCTGGGTTTGAGGTGTCGTTTTGGCATTTCGAATCGCCATTTAGTGTCAAAGAAAAAACAATGGTGGCTTATTCTCTTGCTTTGCTGATAACAACCATCGTAATCGTCGCATATTTACAATTCGAGTAGCTATGTCGAACAAATTTCAGTGCTTAGAAGTCAGGTAATCATTCAAGAACCTGTGGAAAATATCGGACTATTATTTCATGTGATAACTATTTATTTATCAACTCGACAAATACGGCGAGCCATTGTTAGGCTTAAGCCATTATCGGGTATACGGTGTCCTTTCACTGCAATGCCGGTTGAAGAGGGCCGGTCCCAGCTACGCCGCGTCGGCTTGCTAAGCTCATTTTCCCGGTACGAAGACTGCTTAGTGAATGCGTGGTCACATCGCGTAGCAATGGTGATAAGAGAAATATATCGAAGCTACACGTCAAATAAAAGACAAAATGTATATTTAAATTCAAACTACGATCACTAAAAAGAGAGAAAATGGTTTCTATTCTGGAAGATAAGCAATTTTGTTGCAGAAGAAAATTCTAAATCGGCCGGTCGTTATGAGCCATGCCATAAAAGTATTCTATTTACCTTTGGGCTATACCCATGCTCTACCGACTCGGCTAAAAATAAGTAGCCGTCAAGCCATCAAGTAGCCGTCAGGGTACGAAGTCACTCACTCCTTACACATTTTATATTTTGGAATAAAGAATGGTTTCACCCCGCTCCACTTAAGTTACGAGAAATATTTTCTCTGCACCTCCCCCCAGTGGTGCCAACAGGGGGGGGGGAATCAGTGAGGAGCTACTCCTCACTGGCATTTTAGGGGGGAGGATATATCTATACATTTATTATGTAACAGTAACAACAACACATCACCAGTCACCGCAACACAACACAACCTGTCAACAGTGAACACAGCGCATCAATTTTGAAAATTATTTAAAAAATATGTTTTAGTTTATAATTTTATGCACGGTTAAATATTGATTGAAAACAGAACAGTAGATGCTGTTGCTGCAGCACTCGGCTGTTGTGACAGAACAGAAATAAAGCAAACGAAAATAACATGGCCGAAAGTGTGTATGTGTTGGGGGGAGAGTAACACCCAACCTAGTCGAAGTCAGAAATAAGGGAAGTACCATTTTTAAAATGGGTGGGGTGGATGCACTTGATATTGGGGTCCTGGGGGGGGGGGGGTAACTCCTCACTGGACCAGGGGGGATAGTCACCACTACCTCTCCCATTTCCCCAGTTCTACCAAAATCATCATTTCCACAACAGGGTTAAGCCTGCTGGCATCTGATTTCGCGGGGGAAGGGGGTGGTCAGAATGAACGTTGTCATACTCCATTCTTCATAGTTTTAAAGAAGGTGGAAAAAGGACGAAAAGAACTGCTCTCCCCTCCCAAGGGCGCAGCTACATTGGGGCACATGGCGCCCTCTTAACTGAAAAATGCAAATGAAGCAAGCAGTCTGCATTAAAGACTGGCCATGTGAGGATACACGATACACTAATCTGAGAAAGAAAGAAAGACTGGCTACAGGCTCCAGCCGGGCTAAGTATCTGTTCAATCTTTCTCAGTGGTGACCTAACTAAAGATCACAAACATACATACAAGGGGGAAAGCAACGTTGCTTCTTAGCCTCCACACTAGAAATAATGAAAGTAGTAAATAAACAAAGAATTCACAAGGTAAAGGGTAAATGAAGCAAATAGTCTGCATTAAAGACTGGCCTTGTGTGGATATGTTTGTGATCTTTAGGTCACCACTGAAAAAGTCTGAACAGCCTGTAGCCAGTACCCGCCCCGGTAGCGCAGTGGTTAGAGTGCCCAGCTAGTTAACGGGATGTACTGGGTTCGAGTCCCAGTCGGGGCAGTTGTCGTTTCTTTCTTTCTCAGGCTAGTGTATTGTGTATTCTCACAAGACCAGTCTTTAATGCAGACTGCTTGCTTCATTTACCCTTTAACTTGTGATTTCTTTGTTTATCGAAAATGCAATTTTTTTCTGGCCAACAACAAAACTGTCAACAGATCCGTAAAAAAATGTCCCAGTTCAGCTCAAATCTCTTTTGTCTGTTCATTGGATCAAAACGGTCACTGCAATTTGGACGGGCATAGGTAGCAAGGAACAACCCCCCCCCCCCAAAAAAAAAAATCCGTTAAAACGTGATTCAATATACCCTTTTTTTCAAGTCACCTCCCCTCCCCCATTTGAAGGTCTGGCTCGCTCCTATTCCCTCCCCCCTGCCCCTGTCCTCTGATCATGCCTAGACTGTTTTAGGGGTGGGCCAGGGTGCCTATGACCCCCCCCCAAATATTCTCCCCTACTGGTCCCCCGAACCTCCAACACTCGGGCCAGCACCAGAAAATAAAATTAAAAAAACTTACAGGCTAAACTTAAAATGAATGAATAAACTGAGCGTTTATTTTTTTTATATATTCATTTATTGATTAATTATTGCTGCAGCAACTTTGCAATATATGTGTAGCCTAATTTATTTTGCATGTTTAAGGGCGTATTTTACAAAACGATTGGAGTGCATTGAAGCTTACGTTATGTTCACGTTGAATTTAACAGATTAAAGACGGAAATCCAAAGGTTCAACAAGAGTTAAATAAATACATACGCAATCCTTTTTACATTGCCTTTTGTATATGTCTGACTGCCTGAGCGAGGAATCGAAACCACGACCATTGAAACCGAGCCATACCGTGTCAGTATGGCTCAGCGGTACAATATGGCTCAGCGGTAGGACCTCTACCTCGCCAACCCCCCCCCCCCAATTAGTTTCAAAGGTCGTGGGTTCGATTCCCCGCTCAGGCAGTCTGACATATAAGTCCAAAAAGTAACGTAAATAGGTTTGCATCTGTATTTATTTAAAACGGAATAAACCGTGGTTATAAAAAACCAGTGAACCGTGGTTATGAAAAATAAATCATCTAACGGTTGGAAACGTAGATCAAAGTTATTTAATTCAGAAAAAAAGATTCTTTGAAAACTTTTTCCCTATGATATCGATGATCCTTTGTTTATTACTCCCGTCACTTCCTCAGAAGCTCTTAACGACTCTGCGCATGACTGTTAATCGCATTGGATTCAAGTTAGAAGTGAATGACGTTGCAAGAGAGTAACAGATCAATAAATTATACACAAATACGTATCATGAATGTCTATGCATTCAGCGAACAACTGTAATAATTTACTAGTTTATTATTGTACGCGTTACATGCATATCCAAGAAACATAGAATTTTTTAATTAGAAGCAAGCTGTACCGTAATTACATGCAACGAAGTGTTGTAGCACAAGTACCGCTGTACCGGAAGTAACGTAACCTCGTTCCCAAAAGCTCTTAAAAATAGCCGCTTACGTTTTGTTGGCCGACTGCGACAGAGCAACCTCGCAAGGTGTTGAGGACTCGCATTGTGAGGTATTTTAAAACCGTATTCGACGTTGTATCTTACGTTTTGTGTCGAAAGCGAAATGGACGTGATGAAAGCGATCAAGCCGTGACTAGGGCCCTAGGTGTTCCTGCTGAATAGGTCGGGCTCTCTAACCACTGCGCTTTACCGGGGGAAGAGCATGACTACAGATAGACTCCAGCCGAACTCTGTTTGCTCTTTCTCTATGATGCATACACCGTTCAAGTTCAAAATGTTGGCTCCATTTCAAATTTTCGTTTCTTTCATTCTTTCTTTGACCAGTTTGCTTTGATGCACATTGAGCCGGGGATGAAGAGAACAATTCTGCTAGGTAGTTTCAATCGAAAATTCATAGGATTTTTGTACATGCCACAATCGACACGAGCACTGGCACCACAGCGTCCTTCTCTTCCCAGAAAGAAGGAAAGAAAGAAACGTAAAATCGCAATGGAGCCAACATTTTGAAGTACAATTTCTGATAAACAAGCAGCCTTAATGGGGTAACTGGCCTGATGGTTGGTTAGCACTACTATCTCTGTGCCATTTTTTTTAAGCCTAACCTCAGGCTAACTCTGGCCTTCAGGGAGGAAAAGGACTCTGTGGTGCCTGTGGTCATGTTGATGTGGTATACAAGAAAAAATCCTAAGAATTTTCAATTAGAATCACTTAGGAAAAGTGTTCTTCTAGTCTCTTGGTGCTACGGCTCAGAATGCATCAACGCAGCCTGGCCAAAGAAAGAATTAATTTAATGAAAGAAGCGTAAAATCACAATCAAGTCAACCTTTTGAACTGCAAATTTCGACAAGCAGCAGCACTAATGGGATAACTGGCCTGAAGGTTAGCAGGACCATTTCATGCACCATAGGCCGTGGTTTCAAACCTAACCTCACTCAACTCTGGCTTTTCATAGAAGAAAAGCTCCCTGTGGTGCCTGTGCTCATGTAGATTACAGCATGACATTGATCCTAAGAATTTCCGAATGGAAATATCTAGCAAAATTGCCCCGTCACCTTCCGGTGCCGTGGCTACAGCTGGTCCTGCATCAAAGCAGCTAGGTCAAAGAAGGAAGGAAAGAAAGAAACGAAATATCACAATGGCGCTAACATTTTGACCTGCAAATTATGACAAGTGAGCAGCACTAATGGGGTAAATGGCCTGATGGTTAACATGTGCCGTTCGCCCCGCTTTCTTGCCAGCTACTTCTTACATTCCACCAGAGGGACGGGGGAGAGATTGCTGCCTCCTCCTAAAACAACGATAGCCTACTAAATGAACGAAAGCAACAACGGCTGTGAACGATTTTAAATGGTCACTAGAAACTTTAGATTTGACAGATGAATTATTTCGAATTTTTTCAAGCCTTTTCATACATGTTTCCTGAACACCTATGGCGTTCTTCGTTCCATGACAGTCACCAGTTTCAAATAGAAAACCTAGAAAGTAGATACTAAGCATATTTCTGGTTTTTGATCACCGAATCAGTCTGTGAACCATTCGAAAAGGTGAATCAATTCTCTTGTTGTTTTGGTACAGTATTTCAGTACGGTATTTTTTTTCATATATATTAAGAACTTGTTTCCATTGTATGAAGGTACGTATGAGGCTTATTTAAAAATTTAAAAAAACGCACAAAGAATATTTTGAATTTTTTAGGCTTTTTTCATACGTTTCCTATACACCTGTGGTGTTCTTCGTTCCATGACAGTCACCAGTTTCAAACAAAAGAACCTAGAAAATAGATACTAATCAGATTTTCTAGTTTTTGTGTTTTTATCACCGAAATCAGTCCGTGAACCATTCTAAACAAGGCAGGCCAGCTTTTTGCTCATTTGATCTATGGAGATTGTAGAATTGACTGTCCGAAATTAGCGGTGAGAATAATGAGCACAATTTGTTTTTAATTTCTGGAATTTCAGCTACAGGAAATTATTTGTGTTCCTCGATAAATTAATAAAGTATTTACTGTAAATAGTTAAAAAGTCCCATACATTTTCCCCTGGTTCTAAAGCCATGCCACCAGATGGAGTGTTAGCTCTTGTGAAGCCATATATAACAAAGGGTTGTTAGCAATCCTTTTATGTTTGCCGTAAAACCATGCTTTTCATTATTTTAGTGTGAACTTCTGTGGCAGCCCCAGGATTTCCGGTTTAGAAAGAGTTGAGGGATCGCCGAGTCTGATCAAAAATTCCTGGTCAGATGCTCCAACCCGATGGCCCAATACCCAGCCAATAATCTGCAATGAATGATCTCCCATTAAATCAGTAACCCAAGTAATATCTGTTGTAATAATATCAAAAAATTCTACTGTATTGGAACTGAGTACCGTAAATCCTTCCTACTATGAAAGAAAGTTTTTTAAATACTTCAAAAGGTCTTATACTAATGTAACTCTTTTACACTTGTGATGTGATTCCGTTTCATTTCTAATTCCAGTTGGTCGTCACGTGCCACAATCAGAAGTGGGAGGTCTTGCTCAACCATTGGTGGATGCAGTAAAGAAAGAACTGGAGGTGATAAGAATTCCAGATGACCAAGATTCTGATCCATTATATGACCACCATTCTGTGAACCAAAAAGGACAAATGCTTCGAGATGTCACAGTGAGTATTCAAGTATATGTACAATTAATTGTGTTTACAACAACGTGAACAGCTGTGGGCTAGTACGTATCAGAATAGGTTACGTACTCTGTTGTCACAGTCATACAGCTGACAAGTAACGACTCTGGTAAGTAACATGGTGTTATTTTTGAATAAATGTTAAAAGTAAGACGACGAATTTTCCAATCTAAACAAGAAGTAACCATTTGTAAAACAAGACCACTAAAATTTCTGTTAACAAAGTTATGGCACGACTCAAAGCTTGAATATATCAAGTAAGAACTTCAATTATATTAGTTCATGCCATCATCATAATAGAAGATTGTTGGTGATCATATATTTCACAGCCGTGCAGATACTTTCTTGGAATGGAAACTGCTGGTATTACTAGTACCATTTCCTTCGACACCGAAATTTCGGCTTTAACATGGGCGGTTGAAGTCAACCCTTACAGTAAAGGATACAGCCTTTATTAATATACCAAATATGGTTAAAAAACACTTAAAAATTGTTGACGTATTAAGCATGAAAATTTCCGCTTTAACATGGGAGACTTAAGTCTAACTTTTCAGTAAATGCGCGCTTAGTTATCTGTCCCATACCTCTATAGTCTAGCGTGAAAAAGCCTCCGCCTCACTCCCAGTATTCTTGAATAAAATAGAAGTCAAATTATATCATTTTCAGCACCGTAATGTCTTCGTTTTGGATTTTTCACAGTGGCGGACCCAGTGGTGGGTTGGGGTGCAGTTGCACGCCCACACTCCAATTTGGGGCATTCTGGTGCCACCCCCCCCCCCCCCCGTGGCTTTACTGGTGGCTGGCTCAGCAACTCTCTGATATTGTGATAAATCCACCTTGCCTACTAGTCTAGATCCGCTACTGGGAATGCAGTTGAAAAAAAATGAGTCCAACAGCTCCAACTTGCATAAACAATTTAGACCTTGATTATTTCGTTAATCCAATCAAGAGTAAATAATCTCATGACGAAATCTTCCCGTAAAAAAGTGGTAGCTACCTTCTTGACAAGCCATGTTCAACAAACTATAATTCTCAGCAGCAATTTACTTAATTACTTTCACTTCTTGCTCAACACAACATTCTTCAATGACCTACGTTTGGCAAAGTCATGTTTAAAATACTTTATTGGCCTTCGAATAGTGTTTAGGTGTTTTATGTAGTATTGCATGCATGTGTGAAGAAGTACACATGAGTCGAAAATTCAAGACTGTTTTAACCATTATGCAAGTATGAAAAAAAAACAGTGTTTTTACCTTGCAACCTGTATACTGGCAATTCGTGGTTTTTTTTTAATAAATCAAATAAAACCGTTTACGATTCAAATTTTTCGTTTGTTTTTACAGATCCACGGATTCAAAACTTTTGATATCACCGAAGCAGTAGGCATGAATGTTTTAGACGCCTTATTTGTGGCAAGATACGATTTGAAATTTGATTTAAAGTTCGAAGGAGAGTACAGACAAAAAAAAGGAGAAAGCGATGCTGATTACGAATTAAACCAAGGCCCACATGTAGTAATTCAAATTCCGAATGTCAAAGCATATTTAAAAGTCTACATCGACTTCATAAAAAAAGAAAATAAACTAAAATTACGGGATGTTTACATTAAACTCATCAGTTGGCC